>VMKM01001431.1:0-141447 GCA_008360985.2 Macquaria ambigua
GGCCTCCCGGCCCACCACGGTTACCCAGGAATGAGGCCTCCATCCTGGGCAAGCTGGATTGTGCATAAATAATAATAAATGGAGTACCAGAGAGAGAAAAAAAAGAAAGAGGAGCCCCAAAAACCCAGGGTGATTTAAAGCAATTTTTATTGAAACAAATCTCGCGGAGGGCAGGTGATGGGGCGGAGGCTGACCACCAGCCTCTTGTGTCCAAAGGCTCTCTTTGTCGGCGGCTGCGGCTGCTGCTGCTGCTGCTGGTGGTGGTGGTGGTGGTGAGGAGGAGGAGGAGGAGGAGGAGAGGGCGGCTCCTCAGAGCTGAGTTCCACGGAGACTGCAGGGGGTCTCCTGTGGGCGGAGGCGGATGCGGTGGAGGCCTCCTCAAAATGACAGCGTATCTGCCTGGACTGCGCCACGCTGAGGTTTAGGGCGTAAAACCTGTCCGCCGTGGCGGTGTTGTGGCACATGAATGTTGCCATCCTGCCTCTGACCTCCGGTGAATGCACGTTTTTGGCCTGGAGAGAGTGGAGGAGAGAGAGAGAGAGGCAGGCAAGGCCGTCAGTCAGTCAGTCAGACAGACAGACAGACAGAGAAAGGTCGCTACTAGCGGCAAAAGTGGTGCAGCAAAGCAACCGCTGTGATGACACACGCACACAAAAAAAAATGCGACTCACGTGTGCAGAGGCGGCGGTCCTGAGGTCGGTGAAGGTGGGCTTCCCCGGCAAGCCCATCTCCGCCCAGGCGCCCTGCATGTATCGAACGAGGTTCTTTGCCGGCCCCTTCCCAGCCGCGAGGAAGACGAGGCCGCACGTGGGCTGGCAGTGCGCGCGCAGCTCCAGCCACGTCTCCAGCCACTCGTATTCTTCGGGCCGGAGAAAGATCTGGGCCGCCCCAAAGTCCCTACAGGTCTTGTGGTTGCTGACAGAGACCCCAAAGCCCTCGGAGGACTGGCTGGTGGTCCTGGCGGCCTCCACCTCCTCCACAGTCATGTTGGTCAGGACCCCGGGGCGGTGGCCGTAGATGCTGGCCAGGAACGCTGAGAGGTATCCGTAGAACCTGTATCTCAGCGCTTGTGACCCGTCCTTCTTCATCTCATCTGTGGGAGAGAGAGAGAGAGAGAAAAAGAGGACAAAAGTTTGCCCCGGTGATGCAACGCAAAAACAAAAAGCACAGTCGGGCGGGCGGGCGGCCGCGCCGACCCTGTGTCCGAGGGCTTGCCCCCCCCATATCCGCACACCCCTACCTACCTACCTACCCACCCAGCAGTTGGGGGATCTTGGCCTTGGCCAGGTCCCGGCACTTCTTCAGGCTGTCGCGGGACACGACCCTGACCATTTTGTCTGCCTTCACTCGCATTTGGTGCAGCACCACCTTTTTGTGAGGTTGGCCAGGGCCGCTTTGACAGCCCTGACGGCACCGGTCAGCTGGGCCTGGGACAGGCGGCACAGGGGAGGAGGGGTCTCCTTCACATATTGGAGGAACTGGTGCACGTTCCTCAGATAGATGTTTGCGGTTGTCACGGTCTTGCCCACGGTCAGCAGGTGTCTGGACCACCTGGAAAAGAAAAGGGAGAGAGAGAGAGAGAGAGAGAGAGAGAGAGAGTGGTGAGAGACTTTGTCAGGGATCCACGGGCCTGCCGCCGCGGCGTTAATGATCAGGAAAAGCCCGGGTTGCGACACACTTACCTTCTGATCTGGGCCCCGTCGTCCAAAAACGACCAGCGGTGGAGGTCCTGTTTTCCCGTGGCCATGAAAAAGACAAAAGACTTCACCCGGCTGACCTTTGAGTAGGCGTTTTCCAGCTGCTTGGCAGAAGGGCAGATTCCCTCGTGGTAGTGCTGGTAATCCTCCAGGTATCGTTCTGTGAATGGAACTGGAGTTTAGCCAGGAAAGGCACGCTCTCGGCTGGGTCCCGCCCCGGTGAGTTTGACCACGAAAGAGGGTGAGCTATGGCCCCGTGTCCGCACGCTCTCTCGGCTGGGTCCCGCCCCGGTGAGTTTGACCCCGAAAGATGGTGAGCTATATGTCCGCACGCACGCACTCTCGGCTGGGTCCCGCCCCGGTGAGTTTGACCCCGAAAGATGGTAAAGCTATGCCCATATCCGCACGCTGTCGGCTGGGGTGAACTATGCCCATATCCGCACGCTCTGTGAGCAACATTTAGTGGGAAAATTAGAAGCCGACTTACCGATGGATTCGGGAAAAGTCAGATGGCGCGGGCCCGTCATTCTCCCACTGCTTTGGAGGAGCCTGGTCAGCGATGGCGCGCTGGACTCGGCCGATCCATCTCCATCCACCCCAGCCGCGGCTCGTGGCGGCTCTGTGAGCGTGCTCCGGCCGGTTGTTCTGCGTAACGCTTTGGCGAGTCTCTTGCATCTTTCCCGGAGCTCGGCCAGCTCCTGCTGCTGCTGCTGCTGCTGCTGCTGCTGCTGCTCCTCCACCACCGCCTGGCCAGCCTCGCCCTCGAGGTCCAAGCCGGAGACCATGGCGGGTGAGGGGTTTGTGGCTCGAAGAGCAGCCAGGAGGCTGATGGTTTTACTTCTCCTCACCGTGTTGAAGTGAACCGCCACCTCGTCTTTGCTGAGCTCCGGGTGGCTATCGCCTAGGTGCCTGTCCAGTCTCGTGCTCCGGTACGCACACCCCGAGACCGGGCAGGCCGAGTCCCTGATGTTGACTCGCAGGGCGGCGTGGTTGAGGAGAATCCTTCTCTCGGCCTTGTTCGCCACATGGTGCCTCCGCCTGAGGTGGCTGTACAGAGCCGCAAAAAGCCTGAAGCAGAGGGGGCAGTTGGATGACTTCTTGGGAAGCGTCATTGCTTTGAGAGGAGAAAGAGGGGTTTGATGGAAAAGAAGGGGGCGCAAAAGAAAAAGACAGCCCCAGCGGTGCGCGGCACGCGGTTTAAATGTTGGGGAGTGGACTCTGACGGCTGGGTTAGACCAATGGGGAACAACCCTTCCAAACGGGGTCTGCCGGATGAGAACAATTCTGCCACGGGCTTTTGCCGCAGGGGAACATCCCTGACGCGGCGGATGACGGCCGGGAACAATGGGTGACGTTTGGGGCAGAGCCCCCATTCAAATGCGTGCCAAGTGGCAGCCCGCAGCCTAAGGCGCGCAAGGGAAGTCGGCAAAAATAAAGCCAGCTGTTTGTTGCCCTGGTATCGAGCCCCCGGCACGGGGTACCAGGGGCACGACGTAAAAAAGCCAAAGTGTTTTTGATGCAGGGATAAAGGTCAAACTGTTGGAGGTCTGCGAGGGCCCCGGGGCCACCGCGTTACCCAGGAGAGGTGCGCTCCTGGCCGGGGAGGCTCCGCCGAAGCTCCCCTGACAGAAGGGAAAAAGAAAAGAAAAGAAAAGAAAGAAAAAAAAAACACAAGTCCAAAAATTCAAACTGTGAATACCAGGACCGTGTGTAAAAAGGTGTACCAGGACTACCAAGTGCTAAAAAAGTTAAAGTTGTTTGATGCATAAATACATTCTTTCCCTTACAAAGTACGTTCCTATTGGTTTTACAAACTTATGCCGCCACGATTACTGAAAGCCGTTTTTTCAGAACGAGACCCCCCTGACCGATTGGCAAGCGTGACCCGCCATCGGAGGGCCTCCGCCGGCCGGCCCTGTGCCGGTGTTTGGGCGGTCGGTTCCTCCGGCCTGCGGGTCCGTCTCTGTGGCAGGGGGGCAGAACGCGGAGGGGCGTCCCGAGCGTGACCCGCCATCGGAGGGCCTCCGCCAGCCGACCTCGCGCCGGTGTTTGGGCGGGCGGTTCCTCCGGCCTGCGGGTTCGCCTCTACGGCAGTAGAGGTGTGCAGCCCACGTGGGTGTCCAAGCCACCTTTTCTCCGCGTTCCTCCCCTGGCCCGACCCATTGGTAGCGAGACCGAGACGTCCCGTCTGTCCCAGTTGTCCTACAACGGAGCCCGTCGCCTCCGGCAAGCATGATGTTTCTCAAACTCTAAGGGGCCTGAACCCCCCCACCTTTTGCCTCGCCTCGCCCCCGCCGTCGATCCCAACGGCGGGGCCAACACCCCCAGCGCACAGTCGGGCGGGCGGCCGCGCCGACCCCGTGTCCGAGGGGCTACCCCCAGCGCACAGTCGGGCGGGCGGCCGCGCCGACCCCGTGTCCGAGGGGCTACCCCCAGCGCACAGTCGGGCGGGCGGCCGCGCCGACCCCGTGTCCGAGGGGCTACCCCCCAGCGCACAGTCGGGCGGGCGGCCGCGCCGACCCCGTGTCCGAGGGGCTACCCCCCAGCGCACAGTCGGGCGGGCGGCCGCGCCGACTCTGTGCCTGTACCTGGTTTTTGATCCTCATTAAAATCAGTTACGGTTCCTTTGATCGCTCAAACCAGTTACTTTGGATGACTGTGGCAATTCTAGAGCTAATACATGCCAACGAGCGCTGACCTCCGGGGATGCGTGCATTTATCAGACCCAAAACCCCCACGCGGGGTGCCTCTCGGGGCGCCCCCCCAGGACGCTTTGGTGACTCTGGATGACCTCGAGCCGATCCGCTGGCCCCTCGTGGCGGCGACGTCTCTTTCCTTTGGTCGCTCAAACCAGTTACTTTGGATAACTGTGTTGCAATTCTAGAGCTAATACATGCCAACGAGCGCTGACCTCCGGGGATGCGTGCATTTATCAGACCCAAAACCCCCACGCGGGGTGCCTCTCGGGGCGCCCCCCCAGGAGGCTGCTTTGGTGACTCTGGATGACCTCGAGCTGGCCCCCTTCGTGGCGGCGACGTCTCTTTCCGAATGGTCTGCCCTATGAACTTTCCGATGGTACTGGTGACGGGGGGGAATCTCAGGGTTCGATTCCGGAGAAGGGGGGAGCCTGAGGAAAAATGGCTATCCACATCCAAGGAAGGCAAGCAAGCAGGCAGGTGTGCGCGCAAAACTTTACCCACTCTCCCGACTAGGGAGCTTGAGGGGAAAAATGGCTATCACATCCAAGGAAGGTGCAAAAATGACCCACTCCTCCCGACTAGGGAGCCTGAGAAATGGCTATCACATCCAAGGAAGGCTCGGTTGAGGTAGTGACAAGCTTTTGTCGGGTGGGCAGGCAGGCAGGCAGCCTGGCCCGCGCAGCCCGCCTGACTCTCCCCGCTGCTCCGGGCAGAGTACCAGGGGCACGAGAAACAGATGGAGGAAAAACAAAAGAGACGGCGACAGGGCGGGGGGAAAAAAACCCGAGTAGCCCGGGAGCGGCTCCGCCGAAGCCCCCCTGAAATCCCTGGAAGTATTTACGGAGTACCAGGACCACGACCCTCTGGGGGGGCGCGCATTGACTTGTGCGTAGCCCGGGAAGGGTGCTTAAGAGTGGGTCGGCGGGTCCGGCTGGTGGGCCAGGTTTGTGGAGGTCTCCAAGAACCCCCAAGACGGTCGCGTTACCCAGGAGAGGCGCACTCTCGGCCGGGGAAGCTCGGGTCGAAGCTCCCCTCACTTGACAAAGAGTCAACTTTCTGACTTTGTGGGGGTCAAATGGGAACATTTTTTACACAGTGGGGTGACGGACGGACGGGCACACTTGTGACGTTTGGGGCCCACGGATAGTCTCCGTGGGCCCACCACGTTACCCAGGAATGAGGCCTCCATCCTGGGTAGTTATTTCTGGATCCCCCTCCCCTCCATGTCTCCGTGGGCCCACCACGTTACCCAGGAATGAGGCCTCCATCCTGGGTAGTTATTTCTGGATCCCCCCCCCCTCGACACGGAAACAGTGCAAAATCTGTCAAAATTCACATTGTGGATGTTACCCAAAGATGGGGTTACTTCTGAAGCTGGAGTACCAGGGGCTGGAGTACCAGGGGCACGAATAACCAAAGTTAAAGTTTTTCGACGCATAAAGGCACGCTTTCCCTTACAAAGCGAGTCCTTTGTATGTTTTACAAACTCGTATCGACAGGATTTCAATAAACCAGTTTACAAGAGCACGAGATTCCCAAAACAAACAGAGCGGTTGATACCCAGAGAGTTGTTGCCCGACCCCGGGGGCCTCAGGGCGGATACGCTGCACGAGTCGCAGACGTTTGGGGCCCGCGGAGGTCTGCGAGGGCCTCCCGGCCCACCACGGTTACCCAGGAATGAGGCCTCCATCCTGGGCAAGCTGGATTGTGCATAAATAATAATAAATGGAGTACCAGAGAGAGAAAAAAAAAGAAAGAGGAGCCCCAAAAACCCAGGGTGATTTAAAGCAATTTTTATTGAAACAAATCTCCCGGAGGGCAGGTGATGGGGCGGAGGCTGACCACCAGCCTCTTGTGTCCAAAGGCTCTCTTTGTCGGCGGCTGTGGCTGCTGGTGGTGGTGGTGGTGGTGAGGAGGAGGAGGAGAGGGCGGCTCCTCAGAGCTGAGTTCCACGGAGACTGCAGGGGGTCTCCTGTGGGCGGAGGCGGATGCGGTGGAGGCCTCCTCAAAATGACGGCGTATCTGCCTGGACTGCGCCACGCTGAGGTTTAGGGCGTAAAACCTGTCCGCCGTGGCGGTGTTGTGGCACATGAATGTTGCCATCCTGCCTCTGACCTCCGGTGAATGCACGTTTTTGGCCTGGAGAGAGTGGAGGAGAAAGAGAGAGAGAGAGAGAGAGGCAGGCAGGCCGTCAGTCAGTCAGTCAGACAGACAGAGAAAGGTCGCTACTAGCGGCAAAAGTGGTGCAGCAAAGCAACCGCTGTGATGACACACGCACACAAAAAAAAATGCGACTCACGTGTGCAGAGACGGCGGTCCTGAGGTCGGTGAAGGTGGGCTTCCCCGGAAAGCCCATCTCCGCCCAGGCGCCCTGCATGTATCGAACGAGGTTCTTTGCCGGCCCCTTCCCAGCCGCGAGGAAGACGAGGCCGCACGTGGGCTGGCAGTGCGCGCGCAGCTCCAGCCACGTCTCCAGCCACTCGTATTCTTCGGGCCGGAGAAAGATCTGGGCCGCCCCAAAGTCCCTACAGGTCTTGTGGTTGCTGACAGAGACCACAAAGCCCTCGGAGGACTGGCTGGTGGTCCTCGCGGCCTCCACCTCCTCCACAGTCATGTTGGTCAGGACCCCGGGGCGGTGGCCGTAGATGCTGGCCAGGAACGCAGAGAGGTATCCGTAGAACCTGTATCTCAGCGCTTGTGACCCGTCCTTCTTCATCTCATCTGTGGGAGAGAGAGAGAGAGAGAAGAGGATAGGACAAAAAAAAAAAAATGAGAAAAGTTTGCCCCGGTGATGCAACGCAAAAACAAAAAGCACAGTCGGGCGGGCGGGCGGCCGCGCCGACCCTGTGTCCGAGGGCTTGCCCCCCCATATCCGCACACCCCTACCTACCTACCTACCCACCCAGCAGTTGGGGGATCTTGGCCTTGGCCAGGTCCCGGCACTTCTTCAGGCTGTCGCGGGACACGACCCTGACCATTTTGTCTGCCTTCACTCGCATTTGGTGCAGCACCACCTTTTTGTGAGGTTGGCCAGGGCCGCTTTGACAGCCCTGACGGCACCGGTCAGCTGGGCCTGGGACAGGCGGCACAGGGGAGGAGGGGTCTCCTTCACATATTGGAGGAACTGGTGCACGTTCCTCAGATAGATGTTTGCGGTTGTCACGGTCTTGCCCACGGTCAGCAGGTGTCTGGACCACCTGGAAAAGAAAAGGGGAGAGAGAGAGAGAGAGAGAGAGACTTTGTCAGGGATCCACGGGCCTGCCGCCGCGGCGTTAATGATCAGGAAAAGCCCGGTTGTGACACACTTACCTTCTGATCTGGGCCCCGTCGTCCAAAAACGACCAGCGGTGGAGGTCCTGTTTTCCCGTGGCCATGAAAAAGACAAAAGACTTCACCCGGCTGACCTTTGAGTAGGCGTTTTCCAGCTGCTGGGCAGAAGGGCAGATTCCCTCGTGGTAGTGCTGGTAATCCTCCAGGTATCGTTCTGTGAATGGAACTGGAGTTTAGCCAGGAAAGGCACGCTCTCGGCTGGGTCCCGCCCCGGTGAGTTTGACCACGAAAGATGGTGAGCTATGGCCCCGTGTCCGCACGCTCTCTCGGCTGGGTCCCGCCCCGGTGAGTTTGACCCCGAAAGATGGTGAGCTATATGTCCGCACGCACGCACTCTCGGCTGGGTCCCGCCCCGGTGAGTTTGACCCCTAAAGATGGTAAAGCTATGCCCATATCCGCACGCTGTCGGCTGGGGTGAACTATGCCCATATCCGCACGCTCTGTGAGCAACATTTAGTGGGAAAATTAGAAGCCGACTTACCGATGGATTCGGGAAAAGTCAGATGGCGCGGGCCCGTCATTCTCCCACTGCTTTGGAGGAGCCTGGTCAGCGTTGGCGCGCTGGACTCGGCCGATCCATCTCCATCCACCCCAGCCGCGGCTCGTGGCGGCTCTGTGAGCGTGCTCCGGCCGGTTGTTCTGCGTAACGCTTTGGCGAGTCTCTTGCATCTGTCCCGGAGCTCGGCCAGCTCCTGCTGCTGCTGCTGCTGCTGCTGCTGCTGCTGCTCCTCCACCACCGCCTGGCCAGCCTCGCCCTCGAGGTCCAAGCCGAGACCATGGCGGGTGAGGGGTTTGTGGCTCGAAGAGCAGCCAGGAGGCTGATGGTTTTACTTCTCCTCACCGTGTTGAAGTGAACCGCCACCTCGTCTTTGCTGAGCTCCGGGTGGCTATCGCCTAGGTGCCTGTCCAGCCTCGTGCTCCGGTACGCACACCCCGAGACCGGGCAGGCCGAGTCCCTGATGTTGACTCGCAGGGCGGCGTGGTTGAGGAGAATAAATGTTGGGGGAGTGGACTCTGACGGCTGGGTTAGACCAATGGGGAACAACCCTTCCAAACGGGGTCTGCCGGATGAGAACAATTCTGCCACGGGCTTTTGCCGCAGGGGAACATCCCTGACGCGGCGGATGACGGCCGGGAACAATGGGTGACGTTTGGGGCAGAGCCCCCATTCAAATGCGTGCCAAGTGGCAGCCCGCAGCCTAAGGCGCGTTAGCTTACCCTGATAATAGCCTCCAAAAGTTCATAAGATTAATTTACACGTCAACGCTCACGTAACACGTCTCTTATCTCAGATCACAGACAACACAAGAGTGTGCTCAAAACACTTTTCCAAGGACTGCGTAGTAAGATCGCTCATCGGTTTGAACAAACTGAGAAACGGGAGTGTGCCATCTTTGTTTACATGTTGTCAGCCCAAGACCAGAAAGACAATTCAATGCATCCAGAGGTAAACGTCATCTGACATTAGCCGAATCATTTGTGTATTAGTATGAAAAAGATAATAAATATATTAGTATTCGTCCCCAATTGTCATGTCTGTGTAGGGACCCTGTTTGTGTCAAAGGGGCTAAAGCATCAACATCAGAATCAGAAAGGAAACCATTGTGAGTATTTGTAGTTATGTTTTTAAACCTTAGCTATACAGATAGGAACAGCCTGAGACCAGTGATCATCAAGAATAATGTTTCTGTCATGATTTTGTAGTGCAACTGGTAACTTTGATGAGGAAGAGGAAGAAGTGAACATTTCAAATCTGCATGAGGAAGAAAAGTGAGTTACGTACTACTGATTGCACTCATCAATAAATCTATCATTATTTTTGAATTATATTTGATTTATTTGTTGATCAATCTGTTAATTGTTTTAATTATACTTGTGTTGTTTTGGGGTTATGACAAGCCTTGAAGATCAGGCTGTGCAAAATAATAATCATAGGATGCTGCATATGTTTATCTAGATACAATATTTATTGAGTCTTCTGATTTCCTTCGTCACATGGATCCTCAACTCAGCCAAGTAATCCTGAGTCTGTCGTTTGAGATTTTGCTTTATTTAACTGCCTTATCAGCCCTAAGAACATTGTGTGACAAATTTAACATTGAGTGGCATTCACTTCACTATCTAGACTAGTTTTCAAGACTATCCTTACTCAAAAATTGTGGAAGGACATCTTTTTTTAGAGTAGTGTGGCAAAATGCTTATCTACTGCCATGTGCTCCCTGCCTCACAAAGTATGAAAAAGGAAAATCTGGTTAAAAAAAATAATATTTTGAACAAATTATTATTTTTAGGGACCATTTTTACTTTTGTTTAGTTTTTAGTTTATTTTCGTATTATGTGTTGTTAAGTTTCGCATTATTTTTTTAAATTTATTGTTATTAAAATATATATGGGAAGTTTTACTTTTACAATAACTTTTCTTGTGTGTTTTCTATTTTTTGTAATTCCATTTTCTTTTATCTCTAACACACAGTTCTAAGCAGGTTTTGGAGGCACTATGTGATCATAACTATGGGACAAAGACCATGTCTGTGAAAGAACAGCTTGATGCAGCACAGAGGGATATTGCTTGTGTGGAGGAAGAAAATCAAAACCTCAGAAGTGAGCAGTTTTTTAACGTCAGTACACAGTCCAACTATTGTTTGGCGTGTTACACATATACATGCAGCAACAGAAGACAATAATGCCAAGCTTGCAATAAAGCCAAACAACACAGCGCACCAAATGAGTTTCTGACCAATTGGTACTATATCACACAAAGGCTTATGTAGGATATTTGTCTTTCACACATGAGCACACACAACTGAAGCGCACTAGCAAATTATACAGTTAGGCTTTCATTTTCTATGTACCCTTTTAAAACATTTAGTGTACACATGAACTAATTTCGTGTTAAATTGAAAACGATGAAATATGCATATCACTCATATCCAACATATAGCGCACACACAATTAAAAAATGCTCAGCAACAGTGTCGCCTGTTGTTATAGGCTTGTAAAATATATACATTAAATAACCAGTGTGCTACCTAGTGTAGAAGTAAACGCCTTTTTTTGCGTCCCCCGAATATGTCCACTACCTTCTCAGGTGATAGCTTTGCTGTTATGTCGTCTTCAATGTGAAGAACTGCAAGTGATGAAAACCTTCTTTCTCTCATCGTTGACCGCAGCCAGTTCTGAATTCTCCTCATTGCAGAAAAACTTCTCTCAGAGGTGGCAGATCTGACAGGCAGAGTCAGTGCCACCAGGAGCATCTTGTACAGGTTTGGATAGCTGTCCTTTTTAACAGTCTTTTGAAGATGCTCAAGTGAAACAGGTGCCACAGCAGAGGCTTTAAGAAGCTCCATCTCTGCTCCAACAAGGAGAGGGTGGATTTTCAGCGGTTGTGTGTATTTTTGTATGAGAGGTTCAATTCCATTTTTGTTACATCTAAACACTGCTGCACATGCCCGTGCAAGTTCTATTGACTCTCCCGTGAATCGTCTGTCCAGTTCGTTGATGAGGGTATCCAGCACAGGGAGATACAGGTCCAGGTGTCTCACTCGCCACTTTCATCAGTTTCTCTTTGGCCCAAAGTAGTGAATCAGGAAACTGTCGAGGGACGTGGGGGGGTTTGTGGCCCGTTTTCTTTTTGGTGCAAGTGACCAGGAGTCTGACACTCAACTACATCCCCAGGTACAACCACGTTGTTGTCCCGGCAGAACTGTTTCACTGATGTCCACACATCGCTCCACGTATCTGTCTCTGAGATATGAAGTGCGCTTTCAGGTTGTCAGTGAGAGCCGCAGCTTCGGAGAGTGTGCAGTTGGAGGACTGCAGGGCCTTGTGCGTAACATGAATCACACACAGTATGTCTTCAAATACAAGGAGACATGTAATGAATGACATTCTGGTCATGTGGTCATAAAGGCCACTGGCCTCCACAGACCACTTGTCTCCCTCGTTACTTATTTCTCTGAGGCACCCTGTAATTGCAGAGTAGTGAGTTTTAACTGAACTCACAGATCGCCACTTGCACACCCATCTCGTCTCACTGGGCTGCGCTATTTCAGTTTGTTTCATATTCAGCGATTTTTGGATTTCAGTAAATCGATGGCTGGTTTGATGGCTCTGCAAATACAGAGTACAGTTCAGGAATGTTTTCATGCTGCGGTTGACAGTACAACACTCCACCAGATTTAGTTTGTGTGCCAAGCAGTGTATGTACACTGCGTATGGGTGGGTCTCTTTGATGCGCTGCTGCACACCAGAAACGTGACCAGACATTACGGAGGCACCATCGTAACTCGGGCAACAATTGGGATGTTTTTCAGTCCACACGTCTCCAGTCCTTTGTTTATTGTTTCCACAATCCCAGTCGCGTTGCGGGGGATGCTGAGCAATCAATAAAACACAAAAAATGCTCCTCGATTTCAAGCTGCTCTGCATATCTTAAACAAACTGATAATTGTTCACTTTTGGAAGACCTGGCCTCATCTGCAATTATAGAAAAAAAACCCAGTATCCTGCACTTTCTCTGCAATTTCTGCATAAACCAAGTTTTCACGTCAATTACTTTGTTCTGGAAATCTGGGCTTGAAGCAGTGAAATAATTTGACTGCATGTCTGACTGCAAATCAGAATCATACTTAGCGAAGAAGCCGCAAACGTCAAGAAAATTGCCACGTGATTCTGACTCTTTTCCCTCCGTGTCCACGAAAAGGCAATCCGAGTTTAGACAGTAACCTTACGATATCAACGACTTTACACAAATAAGATCTGTTCTTCTCAACAGCAGATTTATGGCTTTCACAAAGTTTAGCTGCAATAGATCCTGAAGATGCATTCTCCTTAAAGTTATCCCATTTAACCATGCAGTTCAGATGGGCCTGAGAGTTTGCATGTTTGTCCACTTTATTGCTCAGTCTTTTCCAGTCACTCACGCCCTTTCGAAATTAATCCTCCACGCTGCTGTCAGTCTGGAAGTGGCGGCATGCAAAACAGAAGACAGCATCTTTTCTAACCGAATATTCCAGCCAGGGATACTTGTAATAATAAGTGAAAAATGATCGTTTTGTTTTTCCAATAATTTTTGTGGGGAATTCGGATGAAGCTGGCTGCTTGGGACTGCAGTGTTTCTAGCTGAGATCATCATCATTACCCACTGACGGCCCTGGCAACGGCGGTCGCTCTGCTGTGGTGTTAGCTGACGGCCCAGAGTTAGCTTGGCTTGCTATTCCAGAGCTGATCGTGGTTGTTTGCCTCTCCGTGACTTCACATTCTGTCGGCTGCTGGCTGGTAGGCTCGGGCGGTTTAACTGTTGATGAAGCTGTACTTATCAGACCTTTTAGAAATCGCCGTATGTCCATAATTTCTGTTTTTAACAAAAAAAATAGCTAGCTGAATCACTGAATACACAAAAGAGAGGGAACTCGCATCTAACGTCACAACGTGCCATGTCACATGACTGCTCAAAAATTAATTTATTAACCAAACATATAATAAAACCAAACATAATAGAATTCAGATTCATTTCTTACAATTATTTTATTTTTTGCATTTTGCATTTGTTGCATGCAAGTAATAATTTTATTGGACCTATTTTAGACTCACTGTAGTGATATATTTCAGCCTGCCTGCCTCCCCGCAAACTCCGCCTATGGCTGTGCGGTTTAATGTATCACAAGCCACAGTCAGCAGGACTTGTATAACTAGAGTGCGCATTGTCGGAAGTCGGACAGTACAACTGTAAGCGGTGTGTTTTAATCGATTTTATCCGGTTGTTTTAAAACATTTTAGCGCTCTCCCATTTTACTCGACAGACTCTGAAGCTGACTGCTGTTTGATCGCTTCAGTTTTAATGCCCTTTATTTTTATTTATTTATTTTTAATTTTAGTTTTTAACTTTTAATGTATGGAATAGCATTGTTTGCTGTCTTGTTTTATCTAGTACGTGGGAAGACGTTAAGAGTTTTGAGTTGTTTCCTTTTTGATTTGTTGTGTCCTGGATTGGGACTGAACTGTGGGATTGTGGGGGAAAAAACGAAATGGATCGAGTGGATTGAACTGAGACTGGGAAAAGAGACATTCACACGCACTCACACACACACACACACACACACACACACACACACTAATATTGCCAGCTTGTTTGATTCAATACACATCTTGCAAAACTGAATTGAGCTGTGGTCTATTTGTTTGGAGTGCTGGGTTTTTGATTGAGTATATTTCATTAGTGGTTGCCATTTTGCTTTATTGTTTTGTAGGGTTTGACAGATTTTCTTGCTTTCTATGTTATAATTATTATTTGTCAGATGTGACTCTAACTGGCACCCCTCTTCATTCATTCAAGTGTCAAGCCTGCTACAGCATGGAGGGTTTTACAACAGCCGAGAGCAAGAGGGCCCAAAAATGTGAACTTGCAACATGTTTTTAATCATTATCTGCACCAAGTGCGATAAAATTAACGAACTACAAGAGAAGCTGACTGATTTGCACATGAAACTCCATCAAATGGCAGAGCTAAATGCTGTTTTAAAAGGAACATCAAAACTTCAGGACACTTTTAACTCCACGGTTTTAATGGGATCAGCTGCCATGGGAGCACAAAACTCGGTGCTCCTTGCTTCAACTCTCCTGATTCAAGAGCCAAGTGTGGAAACACTGGCCGAGGAGCACTTTCCACCACTAACCACCAACATGGCAGCTCCTGCTGTGGGACGCTTAACGGGCTCCTGCTCCACACCATGCCCCAGTGGAAACGGGTGGGTGACAGAGGCAGGTGAGGAAAACAGAGGGACATCCTCCGCCCCTTACCATCTCGTCTGGAGCTGAGGCTGGAAAACCGTTTTACAGTGCTGAGCCCGGACTCATCCCCAGACCGCCATCCCTCCGCTGCACCCACCCCTCCACCATCGCTTGCTTCCACCGTTGTGATTGGCGATTCCATCGTTAGGGATGCCCGTTGGACCCCAACACACAGCTTCCAGCTGTGCTTGGAAAACACGCTAACGTGAGTACTGTGGTGGCACAACACGTCTCACCGTGAGTCAGAAACTTTAAAACAACATTTTCTCATCACCCTGAAACAAACTGGAAAAAAACCCCGAAATTTTGGACCCCTACCAACTTATAAGAGGGGCATAGAAAAATGTAGTCGTCTGCTAGGCTTAAATTCATGGCTGAAGACTGCATGTGATCACAAATGTGACAAATATTTTCTTATCAACGACCTCATCAATGATCACAACTTGGACTGTCTTTTTCTTACTGAGACCTGGCTGGGCACAGATGCACCTGCCACACTGACTGAGGCATGTCCACCCAACTACACCTTTTCCTATTCGTTTAGAGAGGGATAGAAGGGTGAAGGGACAGCTGCAATCTACAGAGTGACATTGAAGGGCAGGGATGTGGATCTAGGCACATTATGCTACTTTCTTAAATTCTAACCTTGCAGTAACAATATATAGATCTCCTAAATTATCTGTCCCCTCTTTTTTAACAGAATTCTCAGAACTACTATCTGTCATTCACATGAGCTATGATACCTGCATTTTAATTGGTGATTTTAACGTACATGTTGATAATCTGGCAGATCACATATCGCAATCTACAAAGATAATATCTTACCGTCATCCTGTGAAGACTTAGTTAATGATTTTAACCATAAAATGAAAACAGTGCTTGATGCAGTTGCTCCAATTAAAACCAGGAACATTTCTACGAAAAAGGTTACCCCATGGAAAAACAGTCAAACCATGGAACTAAAAAGACACTGCAGAATTGCTGAGCGCCGATGGCGAAAAACAAAATTAGTAATACATTACAATATACTCACTGAAAAACTCAAGGCAACTCGAACATCACAGCAAGCATATTTTTCAAACCTTATAAACAACAACATTCACAATCCCAGACTGCTTTTTAGTACAATAGATTCTCTGGTAAATACCAAAACTAACTACAATCTTGAGCTTCCAGGTTCCAAATGTGAAGAGTTTGCTGCCTACTTCAGGAAGAAAATAATCAACATTAGATCTGGTATCTGCCAGCAGAACAAGCACACTGCACTTTTTCCTGTAACCTCTGTACAGAGTGGCGTCAAGTTGGAACATTTTAACCTGGTTGATGCTGAAACTCTCAAGAAAATAGTAACAGAACTGAAGCCCTCCACATGTTCACTTGACCCAATTCCAACTTCCCTTTTTTAAATCTATTTTTAATTCTCTATCTGAAGACATCCTTGCCATAGTAAATCATTCCCTGCAGCTTGGTGTCTTCCCCACTGATTTTAAAACTGCTTTAGTAAAACCTCTTTTAAAGAAAAGGAACCTGAATATTTTAACACACAGCAATTTTAGACCAATTTCAAATCTCCCATTTTTAAGCAAAATTTTAGAGAAACTAGTTTTTAATCAGCTAAGTACCTTTTTAAACTCAAACACTAAATTAGAAATGTTTCAATCAGGTTTTAGGACACATCACAGCACAGAGACAGCACTACAAAAGTAGTGAACAATATCAGAACAAATCCTGATCGCAACAAGCCTTCAGTTCTGGTGCTACTTGACCTGAGTGCTGCCTTTGATACTGTAGACCACCAGATCCTTTTAGATAGATTAAGTGAGCATGTTGGCCTGTCTGGAATTGCTTTTAACTGGTTTACCTCATACCTTTACGGAAGAAACATTTTTGTATCTGCAGATGACCACTCCTCCAAACACTATGAGGTTACCTGTGGGGTACCACAAGGATCAATTTTAGGACCCCTGGGCAGTGTCATCAGAAAGCATGGCATCTCTTTCCACAGCTATGCTGATGACACTCAGCTCTATGTGGCTGTGTCTCCTGATGACACCGGGCCGATTGACTCACTTTCTAACTGTATTTTAGATATAAAGGCCTGGATGTCACAGAACCTTTACAGCTCAACCAGGATATAACAGAAGTACTGATTATTGGTTCAAAGGCTCAGAGAGAGAAACTGGCCTCCAAGCTAAATACACTAGGACTCAACCCAAGCCAAGAAGCAAGAAACCTAGGAGTAATTTTTGACTCAGATTGTAATTTTAAGGCTCATGTGCGAAGTGTGACCAAAACAGCATTTTTTCATTTGAAAAATATTTCAAAAGTGAGGCCTTTTCTCTCTCTGAGCAACACAGAGAGACTGATGCATGCTTTTATAACTAGTGTGGGGAAGTTATATGGTATATCTTAAACACTGGAAATGATAATAATAATGAAAATGATTGTTTAAGTGAATCACTGGAAGTCTGATGAAGTATACAACTACATAATGCATATAATCAGACAGTTTTTAATGAGCACAAGTAGCATAAAAACAGATGAAGAACACCAGAGCATGACTAACAGCACGACAGATGCTCCAGCTCTCACATACGTGTCAACCTAAAGTAAGAACATGGAAACCACCTAGGTTACTGAAGCATGTATTTACACAAGCAGTAAAGATCATGGAAAACACCTTGGATACTGTGGCAGCCTGTTTTTAAAAAATAGACTTAGCGCTGAGAGTAGACACCATTAGTTCTTGACCAAACAGATGGGTCCTTAGGGACTTGGAAAGCACCTAGCAGTTGACACGGTTATTTTCACCAAACTGAGCAGATCAGGTTTCCTAGAGATTGAACCATCTGGCAAATGATACCATTGTTTATCGATCTACGGGAAAGAGGATAAAAAAGAATATAATGGTGTCTGACTGGGAAAACAACTCAAGGTCAAAAGGAGGTACTTGTGAAACCACAGTAGGAGGGGTACCAGAAAGAGTATAAAAGGCAGGATTTGTTCACTGTACAGTCAGTCGTTCCATGGAAGGACTCATGTTTGCTGTACTGCTTGCTTGAACAGTAAACTTTGCTCACATCTGAACTCTTTTTGACTCAGAATTTTTCTTTATTAGAAACAGTTGATTTTTAAAGTGTGGTGAAGATCCTGAAGACATCTGGCCCATCTTCGAGATTTTTCTTCCACACTAGCAGGTTAGACTATTGTAATGCGCTCCTTTCTGGTCTACCCAAAAATACAATCAATCAGCTACAATTAATTCAGAACTCTGCTGCACGAGTGCTGACTAAGACCAAAAGGAGAGCACATATATTACACCTATTTTAAAGTCTTTACACTGGTTACCTGTTACTTTTCGTATTGATTTTAAAATTCTTAAACATAAACAACGTTTATAAGGCACTACATGATCTGGCACCAGACTACCTCACCTCTCAGAAATGCTTGTGGTTTATGAACCGGGAAGGCCCCTCAGATCCTCCGGTTCTTCTCTTTTAGCTGTTCCAAAAAGCAGAACAAAAACATTTGGTGATGCTGCTTTCTGCCGTTACGCTCCGAGCCGCTGGAATAGCCTTCCAGAGGATCTGAGAGGAACTGAAAATATTGAGTTTTTTAAAGGTAAACTAAAAACCCATCTATTTAGTCTGGCTTTTATGTAGTGTTTTATGATTCTATGGTTTTATTATTTATGCTTATTTTACTTATTATCTTTTTATTCTATTTCTATTTTTTTATCATCATTTTATTGCTGATTATTACTACTTATTTCATTCTATTTTTTTTTACATTTTTACTATTTTATTATTATAAATTTATTTTGTGTAGTATTCTATTATTTGCTTGTATTATCTTTTATGCTTATCTGGTTGTTTTGGTGTCAAGTCAAGTTTATTTATAAAGCACATTTAAAAACAACAGCAGTTGACCAAAGTGCTGTACAATAAAGTAGCAAAAACCCATAAAACACAATAAAAACACAAGTACAAAAGATAATAAAATAAAAAATAAAAAGAGCAACTCTCATACTAAATTAATAGCCAAGGAATAAAAATGTGTTTTAAGACGAGATTTAAAAACAGGCAATGTAGGGGCCAGCCTGACATGCAGAGGCAACTCGTTCCAAAGTTTGGGGGCTACAACCGTAAAAGCCCGATCTCCCCTGTGCTTCAACCTTGATCTTGGCACAACCAGTAGGAGTTGGTCAGCGGATCTGAGTGACCTTGATGGGACATGTGGGTGCAGAAGGTCAGAGAGATAGGTTGGAGCTAGCCCATTTAATGATTTATAGGCAAACAATAAAATCTTAAAATCAATCCTAAAATGTACAGGGAGCCAGTGAAGGGAGGCCAGTACGGGGGAAATGTGCTCTCGTTTGCGTGTTCTTGTTAAAAGACGAGCTGCAGCATTCTGGACCAACTGCAAGCGTGATAGGGAGACCTGGCTAACACCAACATAAAGTGCATTACAGTAGTCAAGTGGATGAGATAAAAGCATGTATAACCCTCTCAAAATCATTAAATGATAAAAAGGGCTTGACCTTGGATAAGAGCCTCAGTTGGAAAAAGCTAGATTTGATCACTGAGTTGATCTGTTTGTCCAATTTAAAATCACTGTCCATTAGCACACCCAAATGTTTTACAGTGGGTTTAACATATGGTTTCAGAGAACACAGGTCCATATGAGGAACGTCACAGGCACCACTGGGTCCAATTTCTGATTAGGAAGGAAAAATGGCTGCCACTGCCATTCCCTGCTCAGAGCCCCTCTACAATCCTCCAAAAAGCACTTAAATATAGTGCCATCCATTTGAAATTAAATCATTGTTGATGGTAAGGTAATGTTTAACTTTCATCCTTTGGAAGATTTTTTGTCATTTTGGTGTTTTTTGATCAAGGACATTGTTAATGTCCTGGGAGCATGGTGACTGGCAACACAGCAGTGTTTCATTAAGCCTACCCAGAAGTTTTTTATTTTTTTGTTTTTGTGACCACCTTGAAGAAAGATGACAGTTACAACCAAAAAGCTGGCAGAAGAACTAGAAGAGATTAAAAAATCCCTCAGTTTTATGTCTGAGGAGATCAGCAAAGTGGTAAAACAGCAAGTTAACCTCATGGGTCTAATGGAGGAGATCCTGGAACTGAGGGCCACAATCAACCAAAGGGATCAGAGGATCGAATTGCTGGAACAAAGGATTGATGACTTGGAGCAGTTCTCCCGTGCTGATGACCTGATGTTATTCAATTCTTGAGAAGTAAGAACATTCACCTAGAGAAACAGCAAATCTCAGCCTGTCACTCTCTCCCACGCAAGGATAATAAAACTAAGCCCACGATTGTTGTCCACTTTGCAAATCGAAAGCATAAGGTTGAAGTGTTGAGACAGTCTAAAAAACTCAAGGGTACTGGGGTGTATGTCAATGAGCACTTGACGAAGAAAAATGCAGAAATAGCTTTCCTCAGAAAGCAAAACAAAATTCAAGCAACATGGACAAGGAATGGAAAAGTGTTTATAAGGCTAAATGGACCACCAGAGCAAGCCAAGGTGGTTGTGGTGCGAAATCTGAGAGATTTGGATCAATATAAGTGACAATGTTTATAGTCTGGGACAGGTTGCAGCATGCTGGGAGGTGTGTCCTGGCATGGAGCGACACAACATCCATCATGGGACAGAAAAATTTGCAGTGTTTTTTGGTTCTGTTTTGGTCAGGTCATGTTGGGAAGCATAACCTGACACAGAGTCAGAATGTAACTTGCAGTGGAAATTTCTGCAAATTTCTGTAAATCTTAGTTCTAAATCACTTTTTTTTTTAAATTTTATAATATGACAGATGAAGATTTTTGTTTTCCTATTGAAGAAACTGAGTGTAATGTTTTTTCTGAGAATGAAAATTATTTAGTTGAAAATAGCTGCAACAAGAAAAACTGTGATGAGTTAAATCTAAGTTTTCTAAATGTGACTGAATATAAACCATTTAGTTTTGAAAATAATATTGATCCTGAGGCCAAATTTTATTATGATTACAAATCAAATTCTGAATATCTGAGAATCAGTTTAATAGCCTCAACTTGGAGGGGTTTTCAATTATACATTTTAATAGCAGAAGCCTCTATACAAATTTTGATCAAATCAAAGACTATTTAAAATCATTAAAACACACATTCCAAGTAATTGCTATAACTGAGACTTGGTTAACAAATGAAAAGAGTGCTGATTTTGTGTTAGAAGGATATAACTTTTTTAGTGTAAACCGGATAAATAAAAGGGGTGGTGGCGTTGCATTTTATGTACAGAAAGATTTTCAATGTAAGGTAATTGATAGTACAATCGTTGATGATATCATGGAAAGTTTGACAATTCAAATTCATTCTACTACATTTAAAAGTATAATTTTGAGTTGTATAGACAGAACACCTGGTTCTTGCATTGATCAATTTATGAATACCACCGCTGATATTTTTGGTAAAATATGTGATAAGAAATCACTCTTTGTGTGTGGTGACTTAAATATTGATTTGTTAAAATGGAATGAACATAAACTAACAACAGACTTTTGTAATGCAATGTTTAGTTTTGGTCTTTGGCCTCTTATTGACAAACCTAGTAGGGTAACTAAAGAAAGTGCCACACTTGATAACATTTTCACTAATGTTTATGATCAAGCAACTAGTGGTTTGCTTTTAAGTGATATAAGTGATCATCTTCCTATTTTTGTGATCTTACATAATTTGAATGTTAAATGTTCAGTTGGTGTAAGTGAGTCTTTATGTAAATTAGTAAGAATAAGGACACCAGAAAGAATTGATGCCTTAAAAATGGACCTTACAAATTATAACTGGGATGAGGTGTATGTGGATGATCCTAATCAGGCCTACGATGCTTTTTTGTTTACATTCTTAGAGTTGTATAATAAATATTGTCCTATTAGAAAGTGCTGGGTGAAAGATAAATATAAAGGAAAGCCATGGATGACTAAGGGTCTGCAAAGGGCGTGCAAAAAGAAAAATCTACTTTATAAGAAATTTTTACAATTGAGAACTAGCAAAACTGAAGAAAAATATAAGTTGTATAAGAATAAACTGATCTCTATTATGAGATTACAGAAAAAGAAATACTACAATAAAATATTAGAGGACAGTAAAAATAACATCCAAAGGACTTGGAAAGTAATCAATCATATTATTAGAAATAGATATTATAAATATGAATTTCCAAGTTATTTTTTGAATAGCTCTGATGCTACAGTGGACAATTTAAAAAGCATTGATTATTTTGTGAGTGTTGGCACTACTTTTGCCAAAAAAATGGCTGTACCTGATGACAAAAAAGATTTGTTTAATAATTTGATTAATAGAAATATCAGTACTATGTTCCTTTGTGGGGTAAATGAAACTGATATAATTGAAATTGTAAGACAATTTAAAAACAAAAGATCAACTGATATAAATTCTATTGACATGGTAATAATTAAAGAAGTAATTGATTCTATTGTAAGACCTCTGACCTATATATGTAATCAGTCTTTACAGAGAGGTGTTTTTCCTAACAATATGAAATCAGCTAAGGTAATTCCAATATTCAAAAATGGAGATAAGCATCCTATGGACAACTATAGACCCGTATCCCTACTTCCCCAATTTTCAAAAATTCTAGAGAAATGATTTGTGAAACAATTGGATCTTTACATTGATAAATATAAATTATTTAGTGAACACCAGTATGGATTTAGGAAAAATAGAACTACTACCTATGCAGTAATGGAGATGGTAGAAGAAATAACAAGGGCAGTTGAAAATTATGTGTTCTATTGGTATTTATATTGACCTACAGAAAGCCTTTGTTACATAGATCATAGTAAAGTATTGACAAAATTGGAGGATGGGTCTGAGTCAGGTTACTTCTCTGAGCAAACTTCCCCCAGAAGCTGTTGAGACACAGTTTGGACACTTGTCTCTTTGCAGGGTTTGCCTCAATTTTGTCGGCGTCTAACTGAATGCCTTGATTGACCCTATAGTGTCCGATATACTTTTCCCTGCTCTCCTGATCCGTCGCCTCGGGCAGGTACCCCAAAACTTCCTGCTTACCTTTCAGAAAGGTGTGTATGTAGTCGACAAAAATAGAATCGCTCTGTCTGTCAAAGTGCCACACCTCCGTGATCTTTGCGACTCTATACCCCAACTCTAGAGCCTTGTTAAATTCAGCCGTGACCCAAACCTCAAAGCTCTGGCCTCGTCGTCGTGGTTGCAAGGACCCTGCTGATTATTGATTTCTGCACAGGTACGGCAGAGGGTAAACACCAGTTTACCTCGAGCCGTTTTGTGGGGTAACACGGGGAAAAAGAGTGCTCGCGGCGGGTACACCACGGCTCTGATCAGACCAAAGTAGTTTTGAGGCTCGTCAAAGTCTTTGTAGATGATGGTGGGGTGACCTAGTGGGTAAGGAAAGCTGCCGTTGACAAACGGATACAGGGAAGTAACGTCTACGTATTGTATTTGTTCATTTTCACCCGCCGTGTACCTCAACCTGACGGCGCTCGTCCTACCACCAAAAAGAGCTTGGCGGGGGGAGAGAGGTTCCGGAGGCTCAAAGCCCTTGAGAAACTCTCTCACCCCTGGATGGGATTTTTTCATCTCTGTCCATTCGTGCTCTCTGATGACGACCGTACGGATACCGTGAACGGTCCTTAACGTCCTTAATTTCTCCTCACAGGCCACATGCAACTCCTCAAAGGGAGCGTCGGTCAAAGGGCAGGTTTTGTGAGGTTGAAAACAAGACGGACAACCGTGATAAAAGCATCCCAGAAACTCCCAAGCGTACTTTACACCCTCAATCTCGGCGTAGCCGTCTACATGGTACTTGCCAATCTGTTTTTCTCCCATTTAGAGCGTGTTGGATAAAGATGTTTTTGCTGTGCGCTACCCACGCCAACCACTGGATGGCAGCATTGGAGAAGGTTTTGCATTGGCGCCTGTAGTCATCTGGTGAAGGTATCGCTAGGGTTTTAGGAGGCAGAAAATTGGTTAGGAAAACCTTCATGCAAGCTGAGGCGATGGTGACGCAGCTGAGAGGGTCTACGCCCGTTTCTCGAAGAAACTCGTTTCTGAATTTGGTACAGCCGGTTAAGAGAATGTCAACGTCATTTTTACAATAACGTTTGGCTTCCTTCTCAAAGTCAAAGGTTCTCCGTCTAGCTTCTCTGTACCAACCATAAAACTCTTCCTGCTCACGGGGACCCATGCACTCTACGCCGTAATCTTGCGGCGGAGGGTAGGGCCCCATGTAGTTTAAACGCTCCTCTGAGCTGAACCCGTGAGGAAAATATCCCTTGGTTTGATTACTAAAGCCGAACGCCTTAGGCATGGCACTAAGATGCATGGTGAGGAAAGACAGAGAATCTATGTATTTTATCTCATAATCAGGGTCTTGGAAGCAGATGATTTTGCTTCCATGCATGATGAGAGACGGTTTTAAACCCAACTCTATCATACCGTTGAAGATCAAGTAGCTGTCAAATCCTTTAGCACTGTGTGCTATCAATACAGCCCCCTGATACTGAGGCTTTCTGAAATGCAGGATAAAAGATTTGAAACACTCTAAACCATAAGCACCCCACTCTGAACCCTGTAACGTTGTACACACCAGGTAGAGGTGGTGCACAGCGTCCTTTTCTACAAACGTTTCAAAATCATAGAAGATCAATTTCTCTTTGTACTCTGTGGTTGCAGGGAGAGGTTGAATGTAACACTGATGATTGCTAGAGCTTATGTCAGAATCCGGAGCTAATTTTCCTTAGCAAATTTTACATTTTGGCGTCGGACACTTGTGTCGCTTGCCATCTTTACTCATAGCGACGTAGTACATTTTCCTGCATTTTAGGCATTTTTATTTAACTCACATTCGCTGGCGTACCTTCCAGCCACCGGTCTTGCTACAGTCTTTTTGTGTCTAGACAGACAGGAAGGAGTGCGACAGGTCCGGTTACAGTCGTGGCAAAAGACAGGATCCAACGGATCACGGGTGCAAGCCGGGTCGTTGCAGACGGAGCAATGACCGCCGCATCTGTGTTTAATAGGATTGTTGTAGCCCCTATAACAAAAATGACAGGCGTGTCGGGTCCCTAGAAAACCTTTAAGATTTTTTATACCGTAGTAGTGGTTTTGGGATAGAAACAGGAACAGAGGCGGGTCGGAAGTTTTGGGGAAATCGGTCTCAAAATGAGACAGGTCTCGATTCTCATTGCATCTGTACAACACTATGATTTTGCGTTTTAAAATCTTTTCAAATTTGTTGACGTCTGCTGGCTCAAACCGGCACAGCGTTGAAACTCTCTGCCTCTCTGGGCGGCCTGACTGTGAGTTTAGGATCGATGAGATGGGCTAAACTTATGGCGAAGCAGAGCCGGTTTCCTGTGTTGTTTACATCGTACAAGTGACGAGCTTTCTTTTTTAAGATTTCACATTCTAGAGTTTTTTCAGCCATCCTTTTAACCCCGCCTCTGGGATTCCGCACCACCTGCACAACTAGTTCTAGGCTGGCGTCGGACATAATTGACATGTTTGAGTGTACCAGCCTGTCCAGTAAGGCTTGAAAAGCCGGCAGGATGGCGTCACCCTCATCATTAACGGTGGCAGAAACGTGATTTCGCACATTTTCACCAATCAACTCCAACTGTATCACATGTCTGACCTTTGACGTTGCTCTATCGGCCAGATCGTGAAGGCTGTCCATCACATGTGAATAAAATGAAGCGTAATTGGGCACACTTTGAGGAGGAGGAAAATTTAACAATAGAGACTTTTCACTTTAGTCTATGTTGCATTAGACGAATGAGCATATGTCTTTGTTTTATTCAGAATATTGTGCTTTGAAATGTTGGGGGGGAAGAGGTCAAAAGGTCAAGACCTGTCAATTTTGACCTGTCAATTTTGACGAAAGGTGGTCTCTATTTCTCTCTTAGGAGTGTCTGATACTAACAAGCAATCCCCGTTTCCAATACAAGCCAAGCCACTGCACAGCGATTAACGTCTTTGTGCTCACTCGTGGCAGGGTTGAACAGCTGATGTACAGTAATCACACAGCCGATCGATCAGTCTCTCTTCCATCTTCACAGTTGTTAATGTGTCCTTTTGTTTACAGCTCCCTCTGCTTCTTTCTCACTGATCACACTTTTGCCCTCACTGTTGGCTTTGCGGTTACGCTGCCAGCTCTCTCGTTTGCTGCCTGACTTTTTGTTTGCAGTTCTGACACAAACCTCTCGCGTGGGCGGGTTTTTTAGCTAACTTTACTGTATTCCAAAATGTATGATCATTTACTGGATTCCCACTTAATTTTTTAGGAATCCAATAAAGTTAGCTAGTGGGTAGTGAATGCCCAGTGCTGCTGTTTAGGATGTCTGTGTCTGCCAAATGCAAAACTGAGCTTGCTGAACAACGTCTGGTGCACTGAGCTGTCACTCAAAAACTCATTAACTAGTTACTACTAGTACTAATTAGTCAGGCAGCGCAAACGAGAGAGCTGGCAGCATGGCCGCAAAGCTGACAGTGACGGCAAAAGCCTGATCAGTGAGAAAGAAGCAGAGCGAACTGTACACAAAAGGACGTTATCAAAAAGTAAAAGACCAATAGTTTACACCATTACACAAATAATTTGTTTGCAAGTTATAAGTTTTACTTTTGAGATGACATATTTTTTGCTTCAGTGAGATTTAATCTCTCAAATTCTTATTTTTGTTTGATATTTAAGAAGTTTTGTTTGATTTTTTTGACACAAATTCCACAGATTCCATAGTTCAACTCTTATGTACTTGTATTAAACGTAAGACAATTAAATGTGATAACATGTTTTAAAAATTACATGAATTTAACATAACTTGTATGCTGTATATATGAGAACCAATAAAACAATGCATTGACATTTTGTAATTTATTAGTGTAATTCATTCTTGATGTAAACATACTCACTCATTCTGCCAAAAATTCTTCAAGCTGTCTTAACATTACAGAAATTGTAAACATTACTATTACCAGTGGTTTTATCTATGAATGATGCCCGATATGTGTATGTATGTGTGCTTGCTATGGTCTCCTCATCTGCACTGGGCAGGCAGAAAATACTCAAAGAAGAATATGTCCAGCTTAGTTTTCATAGACTCCCATTTCTTGGCATCAAAGCGGATGGTCAGGCCAGGTGGCAGTCGTTGGTCGCTGTCAACCTTACGATCAGGTGAGGCACCTAAATGGGGGGGCATGATGATTTATGATGAAGCCACAAGGCAATGTGTGATTACCGGTTATCTGTAAGTATTGTTCTGCTGCAATGGGCTCAATCTCTAGCCCCCTTTTTATTGCCTCTGTCTGCACAGCCCTCTTCTGTCGTTGCATACTGGCTGCTAAGCTGTCGAAGTCTGCAATCCTTGAAACAATCCTTTTGTAAACAGAGGAAGTCAGATGCTGGGGGCGGAAACATTGCCAGGTCTTTGTAATTATATGTCAGTGGTGGCAGAGGAAATGGTGGATGATGGTCAGTGGTAGTGGTCTGCAACAATGTTTAGGTAGGTGGTACATGTCAAAGTAACATCCACATGAATGGCAGGACCCAAGGCTTCCCAGCAGAACATTGCCCAAAGCATCACACTGCCTCCGCCGGCTTGCCTTCTTCCCATAGTGCATCCTGGTGCCATGTCTTCCCCAGGTAAGCGATGCACACGCTCCCGGCCATCCACATGATGTAAAAGAAAACGTGATTCATCAGACCAGACCACCTTCTTCTATTGCTCCGTGGTCTAGTTCTGATGCTCACATGCCCATTGTAGGCACTTTCGGCGGTGGACAGGGTTCAGCATGGGCACCCTGCGGCTATGCAGCCCCACATGCAACAAACTGCGATGCACTGTGTATTCTCACACCTTTCTATCAGAACTAGCATTAACTTTTTCAGCAATTTGAGCTACAGTAGCTCTTCTGTTGGATCGGACCACACGGGCCAGCCTTCGCTCCCCAAGCGCATCGATAAGCCTTGGCCGCCCATGACACTGTCGCCGGTTCACTGGTTTTCCTTCCTTGGACCACTTTTGGTAGGTACTGACCACTGCAGACCGGGAAAACACCCCACAAGAGCTGCAGTTTTGGAGATGCTCTGACCCAGTCGTCAAGCCATCACAATTTGGCCCTTGTCAAAGTCGCTCACATCCTTACGCTTGCCCATTTTTCCTGCTTCCAACACATCAGCTTCGAGACAAAATGTTCACTTGCTGCCTAATATATCCCACCCACTGACAGGTGCCATTGTAACGAGATAATCAATGTTCTTCACTTCACCTGTCAGTGGTCATAATGTTATGGCTGATCAGTGTATAACCAAACAGCCTCCTATAATAATTACTCATGGTGATGCTGAAGATTCTTTTCTATGTGAAAACCAATGATCCGTTTGAGCTAAAGTACCTGACCCTGCTGGGACTTAAAAACAACTTACTCACACCCCATCAATTAACTGTCCAGACCATTGTGTAATGTATCATATACGTTTAGTAATATGCATCCAGCTCTTTAAACCTAGCTCAGGATGATGGTGCTTGTGTAAGTTGTCCAGCAGGGAAAGGTAATAATGTTTTGGAGACGCAAATTGAACAGGACAAACTTTGAACTTGAACACTTATTTGTCTACTACCCTGTGTAATACCTGTAATGTAAGGGTTGTCATTTTTTCTCAATGAGCAAAAGGACTTGGCCCTCACAACACAGCTTGCCTCGCTCAAATAAGCTTACTTAGTTGTCACAAATATATCACGTAACGGTTAACAAAAAATGTAATATTACCTTGACAATATACAGCACATTTAATTTCTTAACAAGCATTGTGTGCAATGTACCAATAGTTTACCACCAACTTTTAAAATTAAATGAAGCTTATTTTATGACAAACGTTAGCCATTCAAGCTGCTAACAATATTTTGACGCTTATTAGCTAGCACACTGACACATAACATACGGCAAAAGCGTAACTTACCTTCAATATCGGTAATGTACCCATCTATCCAGTTGCTGTATCCTTTCAAGAAAACTGCTCTTGGTATTCGACATCCCTCCTAGGCCCATTTTTCAATATTCGTTCGTGGTAAAATGTGGTAAGAGCCCAAGATTTTGTGGTCCAAGCCATTGTTGTTTGACTGTACTTCCAGTTTCCACTATGGGGGCCTCCCACCTCAACCTTGCTTTCAATTTCAAAATGGCAGCTGCATGAAATAAGCCTATACAGCTCAGCAAATAAACAAAATCAATACATGTAAAGTTACAGTACATTGATAAAGTTAAACAGTCCTGTGTTTGGCTGTCTACCGTTGCTATGCTAGCTAGATATACCCAGTTAGTTACCAGTTTGGGAAGAGAGGGATTTCTTGGTGTGATGCTGTGTTAGCTGGCGATTCCATTGGTTGTGGATTTGAGCCAGACTGGGAAAAGTTACAGTTCCAATGTTGAATGCAGTCCTTGCTGTGCAGTGTTCTGATGGTGTAGGTCAGAGGAAACCGGTCGTTCCTTTGTTCTCTTTGCAAAGTTAGCAGCTCTGCGCTAACTTGCTTCATTGCTAAACTGATCCCATAGGATCACTGTAGGCCGTTGAACTCTGAACTCTGTGTCAGTGCAGAGACGCTCAACACAGTCTGTGGCCGTTTGAACCAGTTTGACTGCTGTTAAGAGATCCATGTCCTGGGACAGCAGCAGCCTGTTAGGTGGCTCAAGAAGCAATAAAATCTTGTTCACAAGGAGTGCAATGAACCTGAAACTATGCTTTGAAATGGTGTGCTGCAATCCCACGACCTCCACCCTCATCTGTTGGAAACGGCCGCATTTGTTCAACCTGGTTCAACAGCTGAGATGTACTGATGAGATTTGAGTACAACCTGCACAGTTGCCAAGTGTCCAGTCCATCGTTGAGCAGACATTTCAGTGCTTCACCTTTATTGTGAATCGTGACAGTGGGCTTCCTTATAAACTTGTACAGAAGGTTACAGATATTGAAGAAATCGGAGATGGGCTCCTCAGCAGACATTGCATGCACTATAACGAGATGGAGCTGGTGGTTGAAACAATGCATGTAGGGAATTGTCCTACCCAGTTCATCCTGAAGCAGTTTCTGTACACCTCCATGCTTCACTGATATCAATGCGGCTCTGTCATACACTTGACTGAGCAATTTTGTTGTGCTCAGTCCAGATTTAGAAATTTTGGGAAGAACTGTTTGTGTGAGAGTGTTTGCATCTCCTGTATCTGCCGTGGCAATTGTCAAAAGACGCTCTTTTATTTCATAATTTCCATCCACAAACTGAATCACAATGGAAATATTCTCTGTAGGGTCACTCGTTCCATCTATTTCCCAGACAATATGTTCGGTCACTAAGGTGCTCTTTAATGCTATTAGTTAATTTTAGATGTCATGAGACGTGTACCTTGAGTTGTGGGGAATGGTTTGTATTATTTTTCTCAACTTTGGGTCTTTTTGCAGGGTATATTCAAGGAGCTATAGGAACATCCCACTTCCTTCCCATGATGCACTGAACTCCTCTCTCCTCTCCCTCTCCATCTGTACGCACTCTTATCCCATTAATGCTGGTTACTAACTCAACTTCTTCCCTTTCCCGTAGTTGTGTGCTTTCTCTCCTCTCTCTCTCCTTCTGTTGCTTTCTGCAGGTGTTTCTGCCTCCGGAGCTGTAGAGTCTGGATCTATGGTTGCAGGCCACCTGCAATGCTCCTGCTCAGCTGCTGCTGCTGCTATTATTGTTGTTGTTGTTATTATTAGTATTACTATTATTGCTATTATTATTATTTTTATTAATATTAATATAAATACCATTACCACAACTATTACTTTACATCTCTATGTAGAACTGTACTGTACTAGTGTATGTTCTCTTTCCTCCTGCTGTCTCTCTCTCCCTCTCTCTCTCTCTTTCTCTCTCAACCCACCGTCGAGGCAGATGAGCCTGGTTCTGATTCTGGTTCTGCTTGAGGTTTCTGCCTATTAGTGCTTGCTCATGGTGGGAATTGTTGGGTCTCTGTAAATATAAAGACTACGGTCTAGATCTGCTCTATTTGAAAAAGTGCCCTGAGATAACTTATAAATAAATATGTAATATAAATATAATAAATAATACGAATAAAAATGATAATACTAATTATAATAATAAACACTAAATAATAATCAACATTAATATGCAGGGAAGACAATTAGCCTACATTTTATTTGATCTATTTCTTTTTTTTTTGACAACACGATAAAAAATATAATGCACTTGATGTTCTGAAAAGAGGAAATGAGGACAATGCACTAGGATCGAGAAAATTCTTTAAGTGGAACTGTATTGAAAACAGTAAATAACAATATAAATAACCCACAGCAGTGGTCTCATCCATCGATCGTCCATGTTGGACTAGGTCTCGGAGCTGTGATTGCTTTGTGTCAACTGATCAGTAATAATGCATGTGCCAGTGAGAGTTGGGTCGAGCAGGTTCAGCCAGGGGATGCTGGGAAGTTGGTCCCTCACTTGCAGACTCCTCGGGGGATATAAAGAGTGGGGTCAGTAACAAGTCCCAGACTCTTGAGTCTGAGCCAACAGCTCCTCCAGCTGACGAGGGAGAAACTGTCAAACCAGTCAGAGAGCAGCAGAGATGAGAAGAAGAGGAAAGAAGACAGAGCTGCATGCACAGACAGGAGGGAAGAAGAGAGAATAAATCCAGCTTCAGGAGACTGGGGTTTAAGTTAAATGTGCTGCCAGTTAAAAACAGCTCTTTATTAACACCTAGTGATTTATTAACACTTTGTATCTCTTGTGTGCCGCTTCCTGCACAAAATTACTCAATTACTTTTTTTTTTTTTAAATCACTTGCAATATTTTCCAATTGATTCTTTCTTCAACTTAAAGAGTTACTGCACACTAAAATGTGTTTTTTGAGCTGTAAATTAAATTATATGACTGCAAAATTTATTTTTGGGGTATTTTTACATGATACGAGTTTAATGATGAACCAATGATCACAGTTGTCATTATTTTGTGTCTGTTTCATGTCTCCTATAAAGTAAGACCTTTAGTTATTAATACCAAGATAGACCATGTGGAGATTTACTTATATGATGGCTCTGAGGCATTGCGTCTGAAATGAGAAAACAATGGGGAGAAATCCCTTCAGACAACACAAAGTCAACAGAGATGTTTTAAGACAACTGGACATTTGAACCTGTTTCAAAAATAATAAATAATATTTTCCTTATGTCCTTGTGTCAGTTTAAAAAGAGTTTCTTCCAAAGGTGTTGCATCACAAACTAATAACCTATAAACAAGACATATCCCACAATTCCATAATCATGACATTCATTGTCCCATCGTCCCATTTCCCTCAGGTTTATTCCCCATCTTTTGTTTTCACTGTCATTTGAATTGAGAGGATATTTTTTTCTTTTACTTTTCTGACATTTCTATTAGTTTTTATCTCCTCCTTTCATTATCTGCAAAGACTAACATTAAACCAGATTAAATCATGGTTTATCTTGCAATTCTTAAGTTTAAAACTAGGTTTTCATTTAAACATCTCTTTAAGTCTTGGTTTAGTGTGCTCAAAATTTGACTGAAATCAGTCAGGTTGTTCCAGATGTTGCTGATCGTGACTCTGATTTCAGATTAACTTCAATCTGACTTAGATGTTTAGAGCGAACTGAACAAGTTCCTTGGAGGAAAAATAAAACAAAATTTAGGCTGCAGGAGTAAGTCAGTTATGAGATAAATAACTAAACTAAGTGAGACAGAATTTAAAATATTATATATCAGCTTTTGTGCATTATTATTGTGTACACCACAGCACTGAAGGAACACAATCTCTTATGAAATGTGAAAATGTGAATGTGAAATGTAATGGGGCATGCTCCTAAGGTTTGTTTTAAAAGAATGTGTGAAAAAAAGAAACATAAAGGACACAATTCCAAGATCAAAAGTGATATCTATTATACATGTATATATGTTTATATATATATATATATACGTATATATATATATATATATATATATATATATATATATATAATATATATATATATATGTATATGTATGCATATATATATAAATTAAATAATAATAATACTAATAAAATGCTTATATGTCACATGCAAATATGCAATGTGCAGGACAGCGCAAAGGATTCACAGAGAACAATGTGTCGAGGATATACAGAGGACAGTTCACCATCCTGATGGTCTCACTGTGTTGGACTTGTGGATACAGAGATGATTGCCTGAGCATAGAACCTGTACAGTCTGTTGCTCTGGTGTAAAAGTCCTGCAGAGTGGGAAGTGTAGATCTGATGTCGTGTGGTATACCACTCTCTGTAAGGCTCTATGGTCCTGAGCAGAGCAGTTCCCAGACCAGTTGGTGATGTTCCCTGTGAGGATGCTTTCCACAGCACCAGGATAGGCGGTCTTTAGGACCCCCAAAGAGAGTCAGATAACATCTGTGTGCTTCAGTACAGATTTGCAGCCTGGTCTTTTAGAATCACTGATCTGATCTGACACCAAATGCAAAAGCTTTACTGCCATAACATGAAAAAACATCTTGCTACTGTGGTGGAAATTGTGTATTTCCTTTGGAGAAGTGAGCAAACAAAATGAATGCCTAAAAAACTCATCATTTGCTTTTTAGTTTTTGGCTTTGGTACAGATTGTATTGCTTGTACGCGCTTTGGAGAGAGGGATTTGCCCTCTGCTGTGATCACATGCCCCAAATATGTCACACTGATTTGAGCAAATTGTAATTTAGAAAGGCTAGCCTTGTGACCATTGTCAGCCAGATGTTTTAGCAAAACAACGGTGTCAGATTTGCATGCTTCTTCTGATGGACTGCAGATCATAAGGTCATCCACATATTGCAATAAGGTGGACCCCCCGGGGAGATGTAGGCCTTGTAAATTGTCTCGCAGTGCACTGTGAAAGACCCCTGGACTTTCCGAATAGCCCATAGGGGCCCTACTCCAGGTGTAGCCTTTACCGTTAAAGGAGAATGCAAACCAGTACTGACTATCTTTATGTACTGGGATGGAGAAAAAAGTGTTTGCCAAATCAACTACTAAAAAATGCGTGGCGTTTGCTGGAATTTTTGACAAAATGGTATGAGGATTTGAAACCATGGGTGCGCGCGGATGTACTGCAGCATTTACTGCTTGCAGATCTTGAACAAAACGCCATTCGGTTGGTTCACCTGTGTCACGAATTTTCTTCACAGGAAAAATAGTTGTGTGAACAGGAGAGTCATCGCAAGGAAAAATGACTCCAGCCTGTAACAACAAATCAAAAACCGGTTTAATGCCTTTTAGGGCTTCTTGTTTTAGAGGATACTGCTTCTGGCAGTGAAGTGAAGACTTCACTTAAGTCTTCTACCGTGTACTTTTCGGAGTCTGCTAATACTGCCAATCGTTACCTCTTTCAATTCCACTTAATTAAATGTGCCAAACTTCTTATTTTTCAACTGTATTTTATACCCCAAATGCTGCTTATTCAATGTGCTTATGCCCAATATTCCTACCTTTTTTTTTTTTGTCAAGGTTTAATCAATAACGTAATTATATGAACAGATAATTTAAACAACTACGTCAGTGCGCTATGTCTCTGAGTTTGTTCTCCCTTGTAATACAATCATTGCCTCCTGCAATAATTTAACTCAGCACCTGAATGCCTACTGTGCTACAATAGTCAAAACTCTTAACATAACTCACCAGTTATAATCCCAGGTTTTCCTAAACCTTGTAAAACCAATAGATCTCCAATATCTATTTATCAATGTTGTTAAATTGCCAATATACAATTATTTTCCTTTTGCCGTTCATTTTGTAATAATCAGTTTAAGGTTGTGACTCACCAATGTTGTGTGTGTGTGTGTACAGGCTGGTCCGTCACTGGAGTCCGTTCCCCCACCTCCAGCTCTCTGTCCGATGTGTGAAATGGCTTGTTGTCCCCCTCTCTGTTGTCGGGACAGTCTTCTTGCGCCAGTCTGGCTTGGCTGCAGCCGTGGCAAACATTCAGGCCATAGGCACCTTAGTCACCACTGGAACCTCCTCTGTCACCTCTTCTTCTGCCTTATTCCTTATCTTGCAATTGATCTTCTTTATGTTCCGCGTGTTCAGGTATGGTCTGCATTCCCTCACAGACTGTTCAGTTGAATTTTGAACAGCTTGAAGTTATCCATCAGACATGCCATGTGAGCCATGGCTTTCATTCCTGGACCTCTTTTGCCGGCCTGCCTCATTGTTGGTCGACATCGTGAAGGAGTTTCCTCCTTTCTTTCCATCCTGGCCGGGTTTTGGGTTTTACATCAGGCTGTGGAGGCGGCTTCGGTTCCATGGTGGTATGTGCAGACATTGTTTCTTTGACGGTGCAATCTTCTTCCTGTGCCATCGGTGCCATTTCAGTCAGCAGCATACGGAGGGAGAGGAGCGGAATCCAGGTCTGGATCCAACCGGAACTGATTTCGTGATTTGCGTACCTCGGACAGAGAAGGATATAATGAGTTAGTTTGTTCTTGTGTATTTTCCTGCACATTAGTCTGTTTCTTATTTTTCCCTTAGCTTGACTTTGTTCCAACTCTTTTCCTTTCTCTCAACTCTGCTTCCTCACTCCACACACTGCAAACTCTCCAGTCAGCCTTGAATGGTTTGTTTTCTTTGTTGTTTTCTGGACATGGCTGCATGCTCCTCTGTGCCTGTCTGCTCTTTTCGTCTCCAAACACACCTTTAGCTGGTTTAGCTGATTGAAACTAAAACTTCCCTCTTTTAGAAAGCCCAATTCCACTCACTTATCAATTTGCCCCATAGACGTTTCGTCTTTTTCGGTCATATATTTTATGATGGGTGGGAGGACTCCAGGACCCGTGTCACCCTCAGGCACTTTACTCTGACTGGCGCCCATCTCTGATTAACCTGTCTCTTGTGCTACACAGAGTATACTGGTCCACCTGTCCGGCGGATATACCAATCACTCTCGAACACTACATCATTAATCAAGACACGTCTGTCTGCATAGGCCGCTTGCCCCATACACCACAGGATACCGGTCCAGTTTTCTCGAACCCGGATACGCCGATACCTCAGTGATGCCGCGTATGCGAGATATCACCGGGTTTACCGGATTAAGTCTGTGAGCCCCCCTTCACAAATATACAACACAATTATTTGCTCACCTCTCTCTTCTTTTCCCAAATCCAGGATTGGAGCGAAGACCAGGATTCCGTCCGAGGACAGCTTCTCACCCGTAGGGAGGAATCCTAAGCCGGCTCCTGTTCTCTACGGAGTCCAGATCAAACGTCCAATCCCATCCTCGTTGCCAGGTTTGTGGTGGAAATTGTGTATTTCCTTTGGAGAAGTGAGCAAACAAAATGAAAATCCGACAACCTGTTGTCTTTTGTATATTTAATTAAGAAAAGAATGAAACAATCAAAAATGAGAATAAAAGAAGTAAATAAAAGGAGGGGGCAGGCGAGCACACAGAGTCAATCCTTTTCAGCTGAAGGCCAGAGATCATACACCAGGATGCATATGAAACGTCTGACAAAGAAGGGAAGATGCTGTCACATACTTATAACCTCACAACACAGAGACAGACATATCAGAGTACAGAATCACCTCTAACAAAGATAGTCTGTCTCCAGCTAGGTTTTCCTACCCAAGGCTGGACACCCAGGGCAGACTGTTCCCCAGACTGCAGCTGTCTTTCCCCCTGATTACAAACAATCTGTCCTCCCGCTGAAACCAACCAGATACTAATGTACCTAAAACAGAGATGACCTAAAACAGAAATTATCTAAGTGTACAGAATTAAGACTGATTAATAGGAAAACAAGTTATCACACTAAATATATATATGACATAAAGAGAGAAATTTAATTACACTAAACACATCTAGTAGTAAAGGGAAAGAGAACTAAACATATCTAGTAGTAAAGGGAAAGAGAACTAAACATATCTAGTAAGAAAGGAAGAGAACTAAACATATCCAGTAAGAAAGGAAGAGAGAAATTTTGCCCTTACAGCTACATGTCTGATTAATTACATTATTGGCAGAAGATAAAGTCAGTGGCACCGATAAGGGCAGAGCTACACACACACACACATTAAAAACTCCCCAACTGACAGGGCATTGGATTATTCTTTGATTTTATGTCATTCATCATAGGAATTTTTCTTTTTTTTTTTGCTTTTGGGGCTGGTAACATCTCTTTTAGGGCAGCTAAACCCTGTCAGTTGTTATCATTACATTTTTCATTTTCTCTGTTGTTAAATGGATATTTTTACTCTGCATCCTGTGAGTCGGATTAAGACATGACTGTGTGTGTTCATTGATACTGATTTAAATCAGAAAAAAAGCCACAGTCAACAGATTGCTCAGAAATGTTTAGGAACATTTTAAAGCTCCTAAAATCTTTTCACACATAATTAGCTTGCTAGAAACTTGCTCCATTGTGGATAATGGCATGTGTATCCTTTAATATAGCTATTGTAACGTTGTTAGCTAGCAATGTAACGTGTCAGCGATAACGCTAGCCCTCTACCTGTAGTCAACAAATTATTAGCCACCAAAGTCTGTGGTTTCAATAGTTTTCAACAGCCAGAATTCAATTAAACATATGGTTGCTTTAGAATTAACATTAGCTTGTGAGCTAATGTTAATTTTGCCCAAATGCTAGAGACAATGGCATGGCTATCATGCCACCAAGATCTCTAACGTGTCAGCTTGATAACATTAGCTCTGTTAGCTCATAGCAACAAGCATCTGTGGTTTGGGGACTGGGGAATGAATAAAAATAGTTTTCAATGGTCAAACTTAACATAAGTAATAATGAAGAAATTATTATTATTCAATAAAATGTTAGACTAATTAGCTGAGCTGGTTACAACAACAGAGTCTTTTAGTTGAGACAAGATGTCCTACTATAGTGAGAAAATATAAGACGTTAAATGAATTAGTTAGTTTTATATTTTTGGCAAATTGTGAAAAATGAACGACACACCTTCATCTAACAGCTCATTTGAAATATATAGAATATAACACCAAATGTCACATTTCTTCTAGTTAATTATTATATATAATTCATGTAGTGAAATTAAGAACACTCTTGTTAAACTGGTGTCCTCATAAACTCAGTTTCTCTTCATTAAACCTTTTCATTTTAATTCTCTCTGGGGTTTTCTGTCATCCTTTCACTGACAGACTTTGTCCTTAATAAGCGGTGGTGATGTCACTTTCTTTAAACCTTTTGTGCTTCTGAGGTTCCAGAGGGTTCAACCTCAGCGTAATTCAAGGTGTCAGTGAGGGAAGTTGGCTGAAAGGTACTTTTCTCAAAGTTTCTGCCTCTGTGGGGCTGAGGAAGGAGAGGTAAGAGCCTTCAGATTAAGACAGAAAGAAAAGGTGGTCATTGTTCATGCTGCAGGTAGTTTTCACTGAATCCCAGGATCAAAGACGAGGAAAAACCACATCACCTGCAGTGTGAACATATCTGTATAATAATCTGATAATGTGTTTCGAAGGTGTTCGGGGCCAAGTACAATAACTTCGGTTTTGTCTGAGTTTAACATCAGAAAATTGCAGGTCATCCAGGTTTTTATGTCCTTAAGGCATGCTTGAAGTTTAGCTAATTGATTGGTTTCATCTGGCTTGATCGATAAATATAATTGGGTATCATCTGCATAACAATGATAATTTATGGAGTGCTTCCTAATAATATTGCCTAAAGGAAGCATATATAAGGTGAATAGAATTGGTCCAAGCACAGAACCTTGTGGAACTCTGATTAACTTCGGTGTGCATAGAGGATTCATTGTTAACATGTACAAACTGATATCGATCTGATAAATAGGATTTAAACCAGCTTAGTGCGGTGCCTTTAATGCCAATTGAATGTTCTAGTCTCTGTAATAGAATGTGATGGTCAATGGTATCGAATGCGGCACTAAGATCTAATAAGACAAGTACAGAGACAAGTCATTTGTCGGATGCAATTAGGTCATTTGTAACTTTCACCAGTGCTGTCTCTGTGCTATGATGCACTCTAAATCCTGACTGAAAATCCTCAAATAGCTTATTGTTGTGTAGAAAGTCACACAACTGATTGGCAACTGCTTTCTCAAGGATCTTAGAGAGAAAAGGAGGGTTAGATATAGGTCTATAATTTGACAAAACCCCTGGATCAAGAGTGGGCTTCTTAAGAAGAGGTTTAATTACAGCTACTTTAAAGGACTGTGGCACACAGCGTTTTAATAAGGACAGATTGATCATATCTAGTGGTGACTATGCTTTGCACCTCAGGCCCACTGTGAAAAACTAAAGCTAAGTCTAAAAGCACTAAATTGGTTGTGCAAGTGCTGTCAGCATCCCCTAGATGCTTTTGAAAAAATAAAATTATGAAATACCTTTTTAAAAATGACTTTTTCTGCTTTTGGTGCTAGGGGAAAGGTCAGGGGGTCACCAAAAGGATTGTTGCTGTATCATTTGTTTTAAAATGTACATTGTAATGACAAAATGATTGAATATATATGACTTTTTTATTTGTTGTTTCTTGTAGAATATGACCAGGTGTGAGCTGTAGATCTTTCTTGTATATCTTCCTTCCGTAGCAGAAAATCACAGGCGGTGGGATGAAGAAGCACTTACACTGTCCCACAGGAGAGTTTTACTGTCTGAGCCTCTGAACTGCTGCATCCTTCAGGCTCTCAACACCATCAGACAGGAGACTTTCCATCAGTCCTATCGTCTATATGTGATGCCTCACTCTACCAAAACCACAACACCACATGTCAGTATGCAGAACGGCCTGATCTAACAATGCAAGTAAAGGTGCACAAAGAACTTATGGAAGAAGAATTCTGGAAAGCAGAGGAGGAGAGACACAACAAGAACATCAAAAAAGTTACACATTTGGCAGTCAAAACGATTTTCTAAACTACAACCCACATGAGCCACGGCACATACTTTTTAAGTGAGACTATGTAACATTTACTAACAGTGCCCACTGTAGCCAGCATTATGGCTCATAAAATGTCAGATTCTCTGAGTCAGCTGCTTCAAAGACATCATCCTTAGACAACAGAAGAGCAACAAAGTATTATGACTGGAAACATTACAAATTGGCATGGGCTGTGCACGGCCCAGGACAGGAGGGCTCTGCAGCGGGTGATTAAAACTACCCAGAACATCACTGATACCCATCTACCAAGCATCAGTGATATCGTAGAGGTGAGGTGCCTGCGCAGAACCTAAAGGATACTAAAAGACAATACCCACCCCAGCCAGTATAATGTATATAAGTAGCTATATATTGTTTTATTTTAAATTTAAATATTTGTATATACAGTAGGTACGGAAAGTATTCAGACCCCTTTAAATTTTTCACTCTTTGTTTCATTGCAGCCATTTGCTAAAATCGAAAAAGTTCATTTTATTTCTCATTAATGTACACTCAGCACCCCATCTTGACAGAAAAAAACCAGAAATGTAGAAATTTTTGCAAATTTATTAAAAAAGAAAAACTGAAATATCACATGGTCATAAGTATTCAGACCCATTGCTCAGTATTGAGTAGAAGCACCCTTTTGAGCTAGTACAGCCATGAGTCTTCTTGGGAATGATGCAACAAGTTTTTCACACCTGGATTTGGGGATCCTCTGCCATTCTTCCTTGCAGATCCTCTCCAGTTCCGTCAGGTTGGATGGTGACCGTTGGTGGACAGCCATTTTCAGGTCTCTCCAGAGATGCTCAATTGGGTTTAGGTCAGGGCTCTGGCTGGGCCAGTCAAGAATGGTCACAGAGATGTTCCGAAGCCACTCCTTTGTTATTTTAGCTGTGTGCTTAGGGTCATTGTCTTGTTGGAAGGTGAATCTTCGGCCCAGTCTGAGGTCCTGAGCACTCTGGAAGAGGTTTTCTTCCAGGATATCTCTGTACTTGGCCACATTCATCTTTCCTTCAATTGCAACCAGTCGTCCTGTCCCTGCAGCTGAAAAACACCCCCATAGCATGATGCTGCCACCACCCTGTTTCACTGTTGGGATTGTATTGGGCAGGTGATGAGCAGTGCCTGGTTTTCTCCACACATACCGCTTAGAATTAACGCCAAAAAGTTCAATCTTGGTCTCATCAGACCAGAGAATCTTATTTCTCATAGTCTGGGAGTCCTTCATGTGTTTTTTGGCAAACTCTATGCGGGCTTTCATATGTCTTGCACTGAGGAGAGGCTTCTGTCGGGCCACTCTGCCATAAAGCCCCGACTGGTGGAGGGCTGCAGTGATAGTGACTTTGTGAAACTTTCTCCCATCTCCCTACTGCATCTCTGGAGCTCAGCCACAGTGATCTTTGGGTTCTTCTTTACCCCTCTCACCAAGGCTCTTCTCCCACGATTGCTCAGTTTGGCTGGACGGCCAGGTCTAGGAAGAGTTCTGGTTGTCCCAAGCTTCTTCCATTTAAGGATTATGGAGGCCACTGTGCTCTTAGGAACCTTGAGTGCTGCAGAAATTCTTTTGTAACCTTGGCCAGATCTGTGCCTTGCCACAATTCTGTCTCCAAGCTCCTTGGGCAGTTCCTTCGACCTCATGATTCTCATTTGCTCTGACATGCACTGTGAGCTGTAAGGTCTTATATAGACAGGTGTGTGCCTTTCCTAATCAAGTCCAATCAGTTTAATTAAACACAGCTGGACTCCAATGAAGGAGTAGAACCATCTCAAAGAGGATCAGAAGAAATGGACAGCATGTGAGTTAAATATGAGTGTCACAGCAAAGGGTCTGAATACTTATGACCATGTGATATTTCAGTTTTTCTTTTTTAATAAATTTGCAAAAATTTCTACATTTCTGTTTTTTTCTGTCAAGATGGGGTGCTGAGTGTACATTAATGAGAAATAAAATGAACTTTTTTGATTTTAGCAAATGGCTGCAATGAAACAAAGAGTGAAAAATTTAAAGGGGTCTGAATACTTTCCGTACCCACTGTATGTTCTGTGTGTGTAGTGTGAAGGGGGCTACAACTTTAATTTCATTGTGCAGCCAAGTACTGTAGAATGACAAATAAATGTACCTTGAACCTTGATCTGACTGAGAGTGAGTAGAACCAAACTACAATCAAGAAAAACATCTCCTGGTGAGGTTTAAAACAGTGTAATGCACAAATAGAGAAGAGTTATAAATGCAGTGAAATGACTATCTAAAGTTTGCTAAGATTAGCTAACATTAGCCACCATAAGCTAGACATACCAGACCAAGTAAGTCTGAAACCGACTTCCTCCTCCTCCCCCCCCCCCATGCTGACAACACTCACCACCGGGCACACGTGTTGGCATCTACACAAATGGAAAAGACGGCACCTTCTAATCAGAATACATCTAAAAGGTAGGCAAATTATTATAGAATAAAGGAAAGAAGTAAGTGATAATGCCCGACGAGGTGTGGATTATCAGGAATTAATGATAATTGACAGAAGACCCTGAAGCGGGCCTGTCCATATAGCGTTTTTTTTCTGAGCGCTAGCGTCTTTTTTCAGTTGTTCCCAATTAGGAGAAAGCATGTGGCCGAATATAGCCGCCTAGAGAAAAAGCGCTGCCCCCCCAGAATATCTTTTCAGAGCGCATTTATTCAGGTTTTCCTTTTCATTTGAAGGCTATGTGTGCTTGAGAAGGGTAAGTTACCTGCCCACGTGCTGTCCCACGTTGTGGGGTATGCTTTAGCGTGACTGCAATAAACTCCTCCATGCACCGACTTTTAGTCTTGGGGTATGCCTTGTGGCATGCACCTGTAAGAAAGCATACTGAGTTGTATACTAGACATACGTAGGCACATTATTATTACATTAGTGTTTTCTAAGTAATTGCAAGTTACAAGTCAGATAACACAAAAAATGTGAATTTTGACACCCACTCTGAGATTGTTGAAAGGATTTTTATAATTGAAAATGGTGAAGGTTTCCCCTTAACCCATTCATTATTTTGTAAAAACTTAATTTAAGGAGTAACAAATTATACTACTTAACCGCTTCCAAACTGGAATCTTATAAGATTTATACATTGAAATATATCATCTAACATGAATTTGACAAAGTGAAAACCATTTTATGGTACCATAGCCTTTGTCATTGCTATTATACAATCTAAAAATGTTTCTACAAGCACAGACACTGATATGTTTGTCAAAATTACTTGACAAATACATACGTATTATGGCTTAATTTATTGACAGCTTGTCAAATGGCCTCTTTCCCTTTCTCCCCTTGAAGCTGTATTTTCCCCACAGTGAGTTGCTCCCTATTTTCCTCTGCATCCTTCTCACACATCGCCCAGGCTCCCTCCAGCTTGCAGGCTGAGGTACTGAATCTGTAGAAATCAAAAGATCTGTTACTGTGGTGTGTCATTTGTCACAATACCAGGAAAGAAATGTCACTGCACTCACTATTTTCTTCTTGAAAGAAGAGTCGGACTGAATCTGGAGGCACAAGCTCTCCAAGTCCTCCACAGTTTGACATGGCTCCTGCAGCATGTCACCAATGTCTTCCTGTGTTATTTGTTGTCTGGCCTCCAGCAAGTCCACAACCCTCCTAATGTTGTTATTGAAGCTGACTTGAATCATTTCTAATTTCAGCAGCATCCTCCGCTCAAAGGCTTCAAATAACTTAACGACCTCTGTGTAAAGTAAATGTGTAATTACAATGTGGTGGTGTAAAAATGAATGTCTACAAACAACTGTTCAATCACACATTAATAATTAAATTAAACTAACTCTGTTAAGTGTCCCTGTGGGGGTATTCTGCAATGAATTGCTGTAAATGTACCTTCTCATATCTGTTGGCCTTCCTCACTGCTGCCTGTTAGTGATTTATAAATATATTTACAGAAGGAATCATAGTTAATATAAATTGAAAAGTACAGTAAATAGTCTTAAAATTTCATTTGAGGAGCGTGTATGGGTGCTGCTTGTGCCTTGGTGCATGCCTTTTGATGCTGATGGAACATCTGTAAAGCATAAAAAAGGCCAACCACCTATAATGTATGAGATTTTCCAACTATAGAGTGTCACCACTGGATGCATTACTGATCAAACTAACGGACTGAGATGAAGTCCTTATTAACTTTACTATGATAGTTGAGAAGGCCATATTTGTTTTGGGGATATCTGTCTACTTAGCAGTCACATAAGATTACTTACATTTCAGGTGTTTGTGGCCTTTGTTCCTTTTGGCTTTTTTTTTTGGCCTCCGTCAGCTACAGAACCAATAGCAATGCATGATTAAATGTTATCAACAATGCAAACAAAACAAGTAATTCAACAAAACAAATCAGAAGTTCTAAAAGCAAAAGTTATTTTCCAGCTCTCTCTCCAGGTTACACCACAGGCACAGTATACAGTGGAGAATCAATAATCGTCATTACCACCATCTCATAGCCATGGACATCACGCAGGAAATCTCTGTGAGTTGTGTGTTAAGTTTTTTATTGGATTAAGATTGTGTGTGCTGCAGTTCAAAAGATGGGAGGTCACTTTATTGTCTTGTTTTTGCCCCACATTTGATTCAATCGCTTGCCTTTTAGAAGAGTGGTAGGAATCTCAATTTGTGTGTCAATGTAAAATGTGCAGTCCAATTCACATTTTGCAGTGCCTTTCAACAGTATCCCTTGGCTTTTGCATATTTTATTGTTATTATTACACACTCATCAATGTGGTTACAGGGAACAACCGCGCCCCCAGAAACCCAAATTTCCACCCAAACCCGGCTCTGCAACTGTAAATGAATCAACACACACCTACAGCTGTGTGTTGATTCAAACATGAGGCAAAAACAAGATAATAAAGTGACTTCCCATCTTCATCAGTTTGAGCTTTTTACTTGGAGTTCTCATCTTATTTGACAATGTGATTATAGCATGTTCTTTTGAGTACTTACATTGATGTTTTCTTTTTATATTTCCTAGGCTGGTCATCATCCTCTGTAGGTTAAGAATTAGTGACGATGTAATGTCTAAACAAGTAATGGAGCACAAATATTTGTAATATTTATAAATCTACCTATAAATCGTTTTGGGATGATCACCCTGTGGGAACCTCGATCTGACTCCTCCACATGGGATGTTTCCTGTCCCTTGCGGGCCCTGTACCGGGCCATAGCATAGCTGTCTGTAGATAAAAAAACGAACACAGAAACCTGTTAAACACCATTAGTGCGTACTTGCACTATGTGTGGAAGAAGTGGGTGAAAGAAAGTATTGGTTGCACATATATAGATGATTTGACATTATTTGAATAATTGTACCTGTTTCAGAAAATATCCTTACAGGATATTTTGTCCAATGGTCCTTGTCTGGCAATGCACATTTCTTGGCCAAGGTGCCAGCATTGCTTTGTGGCCAGTAGCAATATAGATCCTGTAACACACAGTGAGATAGCTTATACGTAGTTGCTAAATTGCTCAAAATCTTCAAAAACATCTTACCCCATCACTCCACTCCAGTCATTTTGAGGGTGCTGCCTCCACTTCATTTTCTTTGATGAAGTGCAGTACAGCGAACTGCTTTGTGGCCTGAATTAAAAAAATTAAATAATAACAATCCCATTCCCTGTTGGTGTGAATGCAGTAGTAGTAGAAGTTAATGGTTCAAAGGTCACAGTTGGAGCTCAAGTGGCATCTTAATTTGGTCAGGAGGGATAAAATCAGAATAAAGGGGATAAGTAATTAAAGGGTGCAAGGTCCCAAATCCGTTCTGTTGACCTAAAAGACTGGAGACAGCAGCAGTCATTGAATGTGTCAGTGATTGTGGCAGGAGAGAGCTTAGTAGATGGCAGCTGAGATACAGCACAGCGAAGAAACTGGTCTGGCAGACAAGAGGGCCAAGATTGAAGCCAGGGCTTACAGGTGCCAGAAGGTGAGACCATGACTGGTATGAGCACTGAGGCTGAGACCTGGACAGGCAGGAGGGCTGAGACTGAGACCTGGACTGGCAGGCGGACTGAGACTAAGACCTGCACTGGCATGAGGATTGGGGCTGAGGGTGAGACCTGGACTGCAAAGTTCCATAAACACGGGGGTCACAGGATGTCATCATATATGGCTGCAGGTTGGTGTAAACTCTACACAGGACAGTCCTCTCATTTTCACCACTCACAGACACAACCTCACAGCATTCCTCATCACTGAGCATGAAGACTTTGTTCCTTCCCAGGTGGTTGGCAACTTGCATTAGTGGATTTTTCCCTGATCGCACCATTCCCTTGATTTGGTGCAGCTTGTTTTCGAACGGGAAGGTACTGAAGTTGTCAAGGGACCCAAAGTTATTGACATCAGCTGCAAGATGCAACAATGAGTGTACATTGTAGACAAGAAATCTTTGGCCATACAAAATCCCTCCTTTTTCAATGCAGTACCTCAGGAGATCATGTGCATATGAACTGTGTGTCACAGCCAGTTGTGGTGACACTAAAATGCACATAGCTGTGCTGAAGGCCATGAAATGCTCAAAAAGGTCTCCCTGAAGCACACCTTTCAACACAATCTTCCCAGTGTAGAGAGCAAACTGGCGGAATTCTGTTGCTTTCCAGCGGTCAAGGTCCTCCAATCCCCTTGGCTTTCTGGCAGTCTAGAATTACAGTTTTCAGTGCCTCCAGACGCTTGCTGACACTTGTCATTTGGCCTCTTGACATCCGAGTTCCCATCCTGCCCCTTGTCCACAGAAGCAGCAACTTCCTCATCACCCCAAGGCAGCATTGGTGCATGTAGTCAGCTGGAAATGAACTCACCATATCTATGGGCAGGCTACAGAAGGGAGAGGATTTTTCTGCCTGGTGATGCTCTGGCTGCCAGCACTCCCTAAATGACTGGTCAATTCTCAAGGTGAGGTTGTCCACTTCAGGGTAAAGCAATCGCCCAGCCCAGATCCCCTTTTGATCACATTTATCGCAACCGTAGTACCCAGAGTAGAGCTTCACACACCTCACCATTGCCTTAGCTAAGTTATGCACCTCAGTTCAACCTTGAGAGATCTGCCCGCCCACTCCAGACCATCCTGTATCACTTTGGATAAGTCCCTCGCTGTCTCACTGATGAAACTGGTATCCTTCGGTTTGGAAGAGGCATTGGAGAGGCACAGGGGGAAAATGCACTTTGGTGTCAAATTGATGGAACACAGAATTGGCCAGAGGGATTTGTTTGAAGACCTGAAAAGAGGTAAGCCATTGATATTGAGGGAAATATTAATTGATTGTAGGTCTTGTGTTGATTCCGGGGGATATTTATTAAGGTGCAGAGAGAGTTGGTCAGCCACATTGTATGTTATGGTCTCCACACCCACTGTTTTGACCTTGATTTTTCTGCATGTGTCAAATAGGGTTCTGGCAGTGGAGGGGAGGTCCTTGTGGCCCTGTCGTTGCAGTACTTTAAGCAGAGCATCCAGTGCGTTGTGCGTTACGCAAAAGGTAGAGGCCCACTCTGACAACTCTTCTCTCCCAACCACTTCCTCATTGTCGTCTGTTTCTGATACCGTTTCTTGTCTGTCCTCATAAAATGTGGTGTTGTGTTCGCCTAAGTTCATCTCTGCAACCAAATGAGTGCCACCGGAAATTTCTCTGACTGATTTTTCAGGGGTGTGGGATTGTATATCTTCGCCCTTTCTTTTTTGTGCTCTTGACACTCTTGCCCAAATTTTATTATAATGCTTCTTTCTCTCACTTTGTGTCATGCGGTTACTCAAAAGGTCATTGTATTGGTGTCTCTACAAAAAAAGTAATAATAAATATGTAAGAATATGTATGAAAAATGTAAGCATTGAGTTACAGTCTAAATAACAATCGTTTCATTCTTTGTATATATTTAAAACATTGCACTTTGCAATGTGCAAAGTTTTCACCCCCTTGATTCTGTGCACATTTAGTTACTTAGTTACAGTTTCTTAGTAGATATATTGGGGGTTTTTTCTGAGTTGTGTGCAAAGCAATCTGTTACATGAAATTGATAAAATAAAATTGTAGACATTTATCTTAACAAGATGTACTGTATTTCACCCCCTGTACTTCGTTTGGGTTGAGGTACAACACATGCTTTTGTCTACAAAATAGATTTCCATTATTTTTAGAATTTTTGGAGGACTTTTATTGTGACAACTATGTCACGTGTTAAGCTACTCTTTCCGTTTGGAAAGTGGTAACATAACGCTGACCGCTGATCATTCTCTTTATACATCCATGCCGCTGTTAGCCTGGTTATGGATTAATTTTCCAAATATGTGAAGGTGAGCTTTGATATACTTAATCTAATGTTGTAATAAGTCATGTTTGATCATAATTATTTGGCTGTGTGGAGGATTAAACCTGCCCTTATTTTGCACGCTAAAGTAGCTTTTTAAAAATGGCTGTCGCTGACGTTAATTCAACTGTACACATCAAATGCTAGCACATACAGTATATACGTAGCTAAGCTAAAGTTGGCTTCTGTTAGGAGCTAACGTACGTTAGTTTACGTAGCTAGCTAACGTACAGCTGTTAGCACACAGCCGTTATCTTACCAGCTAAACTTTTAGCCATGTATAAGTGCTAGCATTTGCGGTGTATCACGAATATATTAACCACTTAATCAATGAGCTTACTTAACTAATTCGTTTGGCTATTTTGGGGTACTTTGTATACTTACTTGGTTAAAATTTCAATGAAAATCTGACACTAGCAAAAACTTGGCTGACTAATGCTTACCGGTAGCGGCTTGCCGTGAACGCCGGCATCGAGATTGCTAAATATTAAACTGATTAGACTATATACAGGACTGAACTGATTCCTTGAATTGATTAGCTATGTACATTAACTACAAAATGATCAATACATTTATTTTTTTTTAAGTTGTTGATGGATAAACGTAGAGCCCGATCTGCCGGAGTGTAGGTAGCGAAACTGCTGTTGGAAGTCTCGAGCCTGATCTTGAACGTTAACTTAGGGGGATGTGGGAAATAATAATTAACGTAGTTGAAATAATCATTATAGTCAAATCACTAGTAGTGAAGCTGTATTACTGTAGGGAAAGTCAAGTCAGGACATAGCTTGATGCTCACAGACAAAATGTAACAAGTATAATGTAACAAATCAGAGAAGGGCAAGTTGATATGATAGAAGTGAACATGGTTGGATACATAAAAGAACAGAATGTGCAGGGGAAGTATGGCCAGCTGCACAAAACAGGCAGAGCAACATGTTTTTTTAAAAATACAGAAAGAGCTGTGAACAGACACTATTGTTTATTGATCCAATGATGCCAGGCCTTTGGGACTTGGAAATCACCTAGCATTTGACACAATTATTTACTGAGCAAAGGGAATTGGCTAAAAAGAAAAACAATGGTGTCTGGTCCGGGATGCAAGGGATAGCAATTCAAGGTCAAAAGGTGGTGCCTGCTCTAAGGCACACAGAAGGAGGAGTAATAGAAGGGTATAAAAGGTGAGACCTGTACACTGTATGATCAGTTGTTCCATGGAAGAACTCGTGTTTGCTGTATTGTTTGATTCAACAGTAAACTCTGCTCACATCTGAACTCATCTGGACACAAAGTGTGGTGAAGGTCCTGAGGACATCTGGCCCATCTTCTGGATTTTTCTCCCACAGGGAGAGTGTTCTGCGGTTGCCATAATGACCAGCTACGTCCCTGCACTAGCTGGTCATTATGGCAACCGCAGAACACAGGTGGTAGTTGTCCAGGGAGCAGTGAGGACTGAGAATGAAAACAAGGAGATTTTTTTCTGATTGAAACAATGTCTTGATTTGTTGCAGATGTTTTGAAGTGGAACAGCATTACAGTTGATGCTGCAAGTGGCTCTAAACATTCTGCAAAAATCTACCTACAGGGCAATGGAAATCAAGCATCTATGTAGCCCACACCCACAGACGTAGTGTCTTCTACCTAACATAATGGGAAGCAATAATGTACCCTGACATGGAAGGAAGGACCTGCTTTTACTAACCACCTCCTTGGTAGGGAGGTATTGCCCCTCTAGATCATCCTGCATCAGTCTGCATGATGTGAGGAGTAACAAGGAGTAACATCTAAGTGGATGCTGTGTACACGCAGCAGGTGAGTTGTAAGATCTGTTTTATGTCCGAATCCCCAAACAAAACATTAGACATTTTCAGTGTATATATATATATATATATATATCCTAATCACAACAAAAATCAAGGGCCTTGTTCTCGTCCATGGCCAACAGGTAGCCAAAATATTCAGTTATGTTTTACATAAACCCAGGAGTTTCTGTTCCTCCAAAGAAAGCATAAAATGTAGTGTGGAAACTTTATGAACTCATACCTGTGTAAGAGTAAGTTTGGTCTAATGTATATATTGGCTTAGAATAACTGATGCACTGCTCATTATAAAATGATTTAATGTCAACAGCTAAAGTAAGCAGCATGCTATCATTAAAATCTGTTTTTTCTTATGTTTTTGTCATTTTATTATGGCTGTAGTTGTATGCCTGTATCATCCTGTCCGTATGATGTGATTTTGTAGGTCTGTTATTTTTTTGTAAGGCTACCTCCCATTAAATCCAACAATGCCAGTAGCAATGCTAGTTCTGCCACTGAGCTGCCAGTCACAGCAGACCAATAGGATTGTAATAATCACTTCCTGCCACTTCAACATTTGTGTGCCCTAGAATTTGAAATAGGGTTTGGGGCATTGTACTCTCATTGTAATCAAATCAATTAATTCAGAATAAAATTGAAAATTTACATTTTACTCTTCAAGTGCTATGTTGCATTCTACTATCCTGTTCTGTTGTAAATGACAGACCAATGTAATTTATTTGATTCAATATAGAATACATACAAACTTTCTCTCCGTTATCTCCGCCTCTCTCTCTCTCAGACCTGAGTCCAGCCAGACATAGCAGATCATGAGGACCGTCCCCCACACCCCCACCAGTACCACCCCTTGGCCTGCTCTGACAGACAACATCAGACCAGAGCCAGACATCCACAAGCTGTTTCTTGGTTTCCCCAGAGAAGACCTCTGTGGCTGGGCTGTACACTCCAGCAGGGTTGGGTACTACCACAGACCACACCACAAGGAGCCTAAACAGAGCAGAGTTGACAGCTTGGGCTGTTCATCCTCTTAGGACCGTTACAGTACATCCAGTAAAGGGAGCACCCCTACCATTCCTCCTCCTCAATCCAGGACAATGAATTCTGTAGTGGTTTAACTCAAGATATCTGCATCTCTGTCGTTATGTCTGTGTGGGTTAGATGGATGGGCGAATGGAACTGTGGGGTCTAATTGATATGCAGAAACTGATGTTATTGGAAGGCACTTGGAAAGCACAAACCTCCCAATATTGAGCTGTTTCGCAACTTGCTTTTGCACCCAGATACATCATTCATGTCCACAGGGCCAACTGTGAACCACTGATGGAGAGTTATGAAATGCTTGCTTCGATTGAAACACTTGTTACTGTTTGAATCTGATAATTATACACTTGAATCAAAATGTTAGTCCTCCCACCAGATAAGTAAAATTATAATTTATAGTGCCTCAGTTTCTTCTTTTATCCAACCATTTATCTGTTGATTGAAGTGGAAGGCTTACGTCTAAGAAACTTTCATTAGGAAACAGTCTAATTTCACACATCCTTTTTCTGTTGACAGTCATTTATAATTTCAAATTTTGAATATGTACATCCAATAGCTTTATTTTTACTTGACTTGACCAACACGGCCTAAGGATAGCCTTAAATCTCAGGACATTCATGAGATTTATTGAGATTCATGAATCTGATGAAGCCTATATGGCAAAATGCCTCATTCTAACCTTGACTTTAGAATAAATACGGACAAAGGTCTACAGGCACATGTTTTACCCAAATGCCAAATGAAGCAGAAGGAGTGAGTAGTAATGTAAAATAGATTTCTATTTTTTTTTCGCTGCATATTCTCATGGTACTTGCAAGGATGAGAAAGCAGCTATGGAAGCAAAAGTCAGCTTTTAAAAGATAAGGTGGGTGTTTCATTTAAGTGGTGGCAGAATGTAGTGCTGTACTCTTGTAAAAGAAAATCTGCATTTAGTTTAATTTTTATATAAATGTTAAAATGTTTCTGAATGACATGCACTTGAGCTACTCTTTTGACCTCCGGGTCGTCCATGTCCAGCATTCCAGGATCTGGATTCTTGGGCCACTGATCCTGTGTGCAGAGCATGAAACTTGGTCCTAAAAGCCAGCTTTCATTTTTTAAGAATGCTTCAACAGTCTGTCCTCTCGAGACATGATCAGAGTGGTATTGACGTATTTCCACTGAGAAGTCTGAGAGTGCTCCAGGATTGCTGAGATTCTATTAGCAACAAAGTCTTGAATCTTGTGCTTTCGCTGTTCAAGTACAGCCATGCATCTGTCCAAAACATTGAGTCGTGAAGCTCCAGTTCAAGCTCTTTCTTCAGAAGCTTGTCCATCTTGATTGCAACTGTGGCCGCAGTTAATTCCATTCTTGGTATGGTTGGAGACTTAAAGGGCGTGACCCTTGCCTTTGCCATCATCAGGGTGGATTGAGCTTCACCAGTTGCAGTGCGCAGCAGTAGGTAGCTTGTTGTTCCATAGGCATCTTCACTCACGTTAGCGAAGTGATGCAGCTGTGCGAAGACTGGTGCACCAAACCACTTTCTCTTGACGCATCTGTCAACTCCAAAATTCTCAAGCTGTTGCAGACCTGAGATCCACTTTTTCCAGCTCTTAACGACATTGTCTGGCAGGTCTTTGTCCCAGCCATACTTCTGCCAGCATAAATCTTGCAGGATTCTTTTGGCGGGCAGTACTACTGGAGCAAGAAAGCCCAGCAGATCAAAAATGGAACTGACAATAGATAGCAGGCCTCTCCTAGTGTGTGGTCGATCTCTGAGGTTGATCTTGAACTTAGACTGATCTGATTCAGCACACCACTGGATTCCCAATGCTCTCTCCATCGCTAAGTTATGTTCATCCAAGTTCAGATCCTGAAACCCTTGCGATCTCTCCTCTTCAGGAATTGAGTTGAGCAACTTCCGGCTGTTGCTCGACCATTTTGTTAGTCGAAATCCACCTTTCGCCAACATGCTCCTCAAGTCAGCGCAAAGGGTGATTGCTGTGTCTTCATCAGTAGTCCACTTAAGACAGTCGTCTACGTAAAAAGTTTTCTTGACTGTTTTGGCTGTTTCTTGACCAAATTCATCCTTGAAATCACACATTTCTGAAGTGCAAAGGTTGCAACACTTGGCGATGATGTTGTGCCGAAAATGTGGACCAACATCTTGTGTTCAACAAGCTCCTGCTCGTAGTTCCCATCAGGCCACCAGAGAAACCTGAAGAGATCCGTGTCTTCACTGCTGACTCTGACCTGGTGAAACATGGCTTCCACGCCATGCCAATCCTATTTATCAGATCGATATCAGTTTGGCGTGCATAGAGGATTCATCGTTAAGATGTACAAAGTTAGTCATGGAATTCCACAAGGTTCTGTGCTTGGACCAATTCTGTTCACCTTATATATGCTTCCTTTAGGCAATATTATTAGGAAGCACTCCATAAATTTTCATTGTTATGCAGATGATACCCAATTATATTTATCGATCAAGCCAGATGAAACAAATCAATTAGCTAAACTTCAAGCATGCCTTAAGGACATAAAAACCTGGATGACCTGCAATTTTCTGATGTTAAACTCAGACAAAACCAAAGTTATTGTACTCGGCCCCGAACACCTTCGAAACACATTATCTAAAGATATAGTTTGTCTAGATGGCATTGCCCTGGCCTCCAGCGACACCGTAAGGAATCTTGGAGTTATCTTTGATCAGGATATGTCCTTTAACTTCCACATAAAACAAACTTAAAGGACTACCTTTTTTCAGTTTCGTAACATTGCAAATATCAGGCACATCCTGTTTCAAAAAGATGCAGAAAAACTAGTCCATGCATTTGTTACATCTAGGATGGATTATTGCAACTCTCTATTATCAGGCTGCCTCAGTGAGTCCCTTAAGACTCTCCAGCTGATCCAGAATGCTGTGGCACGTTTACTGACAAGAACCAGGAAAATATTTCTCCAATATTAGCTTCTCTACACTGGCTCCCTGTAAAATCCAGAATAGAATTTAATAGAATCCTTCTCCTCACCTTCAAAGCCCTTAATGGTCAGGCACCATCATATCTTAAAGAGCTCATAGTACCCTATTACCCCACTAGAGCACTGCGCTCCCAGAATGCAGGGTTCCTTGTGGTTCCTAGAGTCAGTAGAATGGGAGCCAGAGCCTTCAACTATCAAGCTCCTCTTCTGTGGAACCAGCTCCCAGTTTGTGTACAGGAGGCAGACACCCTCCTCACATTTAAGAGTAGGCTTAAGACTTTCCTCTTTGATAAAGCTTGATAAACCCCTGAGCCACCCCTTAGTTGTGCTGCTATAGGCCTAGACTGCCGGGAGACTTCCTATGATGCACTGAGCTCCTCTCTCCTCCTCTTCCTCTTCCTCTCCATCTGTACGCCCTCATATCCATCAATGCTTGTTACTAACTCAACTTCTTCCCGTAGTTGTGTGCTTTCTCTCCTCTCTCTCTCTCCTTCTGTTGCTTTCTGCAGGTGTTTCTGCCTCCGGAGCTGTAGAGTCTGGATCTATGGTTGCACCTGCTGCCCCCGTGTTCCTGCTCTGCACCCACTGCTGCTATTACTGTTATTGCTCTTATTATTAGTATTACTATTATTATTATATTGCTATTAGCATTATTTCTATTAATATTAACATCAATACCATTACCACAACTATTACTTTACATCTCTGTGTGGAAATGTACTGTGCTGCTGTATGTTCTCTTTCCTCCTGCTCTTTCTCTCCCACTCCCCCCCTCCCCCTTCAACCCAACCGGTCGAGGCAGATGACCACCCACCCAGAGCCTGGTTCTACTCAAGGTTTCTACCTGTTAAAAGGGAGTTTTTCCTTGCCACTGTCACCTAGTGCTTGCTCATTGTGGGAACTGTTGGGTCTCTGTAAATATAAAGAGTCAGTCTAGACCTGCTCTATACAAAAAAGTGCCCTGAGATAACTTTGGTATGATATGGCACTATATAAATAAAACTGAATTGAATTGTATGCCTAGTTAGTTACCAGTACATGAGGAAATGAATTCCTTGGTGTGCTGCTGTGTTAGCTGGCAATTCCATCAGTTGTGGATTTGAGCCAGGCTGGGAAAAGTTGCGGTTCCGATTCTGAATGCAGTCTTTGCTGTGCAGTGTGTGTTGGAAATCGTGTATTTCCTTTGAAGAAGTGAGCAAATAAAATGAAGATCCAACAAGCCATTGTCTTTTGTATATTTAATTAAGCAAAGAATAAAACAATCAAATAAAATGGTTAATAAGAATAAAAAGTAAATGAAAGGAAGAGCAAGCGAGCACACAGAGTCAATCTTATTTCAGCTGAAAGGACAGAGATCATACACCAAGATGCATATTAAGAGTCTGACCAAGAAGGGAAGATGCAGTCACATATTTATACCCTCACAATACATAGCAGACATAGCAGAGAATGGCAAGGATACCAGAATCACTTCTAACCCACATTGTCTGTCTCTAGCTAAGTGTTCCTGCCCAAGGCTGAAAACCCAGGGCAGACGGTCCTCCAGACTGCAGCTGTCCTTCCTCCCGAATGCAAACAATTTGTCCTTCAGAAACAACACCCAACCAAGATACCAATGTACCTTACGACAGAGATGACCCAAGACAGAAATTATCTAAGTATGTAGAATGCAGACTAAATGACTAGAAAACAAGTTATTACACTAAAACATATCTAACAACGGGTAAAGAGAAATGTTGCACATTGTATGTTACTGCGTGTATAGTTTTATTTATATTGTATTTTTATTGGCTGCTGTAACAAAGAAATTTCTAAACCAGTCGCTCCTTTGTTCTCTTTGCAGAGTTAGGAGCCCGGCGCTAACTTGCTTCGTTGCTCCTGTTGCTCGTAAATTTAACTTAGCTGCCAGACTTTGTGTTGTAGCCGCTAGTGCTAAATAAACTTGTTTAGTCTAGGTCTAGGTTAGAAGTGTGCTAAGCAGGGATCTTACGCAGGCTCTTGCGTCGCTGCTTTAAGAATAAAGTTAGGTATGTCTGCTCTGTGCAGACCACAGTGGAGGGGATCTCTGTCGAGGTCAGACAGCCATGAGAGGAGAAGAGGTAAGAGAGAGAACAATAGGGGAGCTGGGGTTTTTTTTTTGGCCTGGTCAGGGGTGTAATCCAGGAGATATCAGGTTACAGTTACAGGAAGTGACTGGAGGAGAGGGGCGACTGTAAGCATAATGGCTTACATTTCAAAGTAAAAGTTCAGTTGAAATCAATCAATGAACGAGTACCCATGGTCCCTACACATGACATGAGTTTAACGAGAAAATTGCAGGTCATCCAGGTTTTTATGTTCTTAAGGCATGCTTAAAGTTTAGCTAATTGATTGGTTTCATCTGGCTTGATCGATATAATTGGCCATCATGTGCATAACAATTAAAGTTTAGACCTTAAACCAGCTTAGTGCTGTGCCTTTAATGCTAATCAAATGTTCCAGTCTCTGTAATAGAATGTGATGGTCAGTGGTGTCGAATACAAGTCTCTGAAAATCCTCAAATAACTTATTGTTGTGTAGAAAATCACACAACTTATTGGCGACTGCTTTCTCTAGGATCTTAGAGAGAAAGGGAGGGTTAGATATAGGTCTATAGTTTTTATAAAGCCCACTCTTGATCCATCAGCCATAACATTATGACCACTGACTGGTCATAATGGATGAACATTGATTAACTCGTTACAATGGCACCTGTCAGAAATGTGTTTATATGTATATGTATATACTGTATATACATATACATACATACATACATACATACTGTACATACATATATGTACTTATATATGTATATATAGATACACACACATATATATATATATATATATATATATATATAGCGTATATATGTGTGTGTGTGTATACACATATACAGTATTTATATATATGTATGTGTGAATCTATATACACACACACATATATATGTGTGTGTATATATATACACATACAGTATATATATCTGACAGGTGCCATTGTAACGAGATAATAAATGTTCCTCCATTATGACCAGTCAGTGGTCATAATGTTATGGCTGATCGGTGTATATATATTTCTGTATATTTGGACATAACTAAGCTTTAGTTTGAATTATGAATACACAATTTGTGAGAGGCAGGGTCTCCCTTCACAGCAAGACCGGACCACCTCCTGCTCCACGCGGAGCACATCATAGGCCAGTGCACATCAGTGGGCACAGCACTGCCGGTCGGCTGAAGTGCCAGCAGTACCATGCAAAGACTCCACTGAAATGCTCGTCTTGTGATGTGCCTTTGTGTTTTGTCCCCGGTCGTGACTGTTATAAAGAGTGGCACGTTGCTAATAAACTGTAAAAGGTTGCCAGGGGTCAGTTATTTAAAAAGAAGATATAATTACAAGTGAAAATGTCTGATTTTAAGTTGTGTATTTACTTTTGTTAGCAAGTTGTGATAATTTCACTTCAAATAGGTAAACCTTTGTGATAGCTACATTGAATAACAACCCCAAAAGCCCCCATCATTCTAGTCTAAACTCAGTCCATGGCGTCTTAGACACAGCTCAGGGTGGTGGGGTATGTCACTTGCTCATGAGCAGCATCTCATTTTTCAAAAGTAGCATATTCACTATACAGGTTAAATGACATGAACTTCATCCATTCTGGTAGTGAAACTTCAGTCTTGTTACCATGGCTACCAACAATTCAATACAGGCAAACAAAAAACCTGCTTCATAGGTGTTTGATTTTGCTGTGTGGTTACTAAAAGTTAATCCACACCTTCCAGCCAATCAGAATGGAGGGGTTTTTCAGTGGCTATAGAATAATAAAGGAACATTCCACCATTTTGAGAGATCCTCATGTTATGTCTTTCTTAGACTCTCCAAGAAAAGTCTGTAAAAACACGGCCCAATGTACCGTATTAATATGAAGGAATTTTTCTTATTGACTTTTCACAGGCGTTTTACCTGTAATTTAATTACGCATTGCATTGTGGGAGCAAGAACCCCGCCTAAGTGCGAAAGGTGCAAGAGGCAGGGGCAATCGACACGTTACTCTGTCAAAGTTTCATTCAGATTTTGGAGTTGGAGAAACCTTTCTCACACTTCTGTTGTAAAAATCAAGAATGATTCATGTTAAGAACTTAGCTCAGTGTTGTTTTAGTTGGAAAGAGTTGTTCAGCTTATGATAACCCGTGTCTACCGTTACCAGATAAGCAAGGAATGATTTGCGGACTCACTTCGAAATAATTGACGTTTTACCAATACTTATATTTTAGACTTTAGTGGATGTCAGGTAGAGTTGGGTTAGAGTTTAGCCTCAGGCGGTCCTCTCAAGGACCAATAGGTAATGCTACAAATGCTAACGTTAGCCGTCTGTTTTCCCACCAGGGTTGCAAAAGTTGGGCCTGCTAGTTAGCTAACCAGCTAACACCAGTTAGCGAGAAAACAGGCTACCGTGGCAAGTTCTTGAAAATGTCCTATCCCGTTTCTACCAAATTAACAGATAATCCAGGAATATTTTGCAGACTCATTTTGGGACTCTAATGCAAGTTTGGTATTGTGTTAACTTGGGTTAAGTATTAATGCTAGCCCCAGTTTTAGTCGGTGGACTGCCTACCATTCTGCTAGCATTCTGTTTTCCCGGTGCAAAAGTTGGGCCTGCTAGTTAGTGTTAGTGTTACTGTGTCCTCACTCTGATTAACTTTTGATTGTTGGCAACACGGTTTATGTAATGCTGAACGGACCGTTTCAAGCATGCAGCATGTTGCTGAAGTGAATGTGTATGGGTCAGTTTAATCCCTGTCAGTCAACAGTGGTGGTGGTGGTGCTGCTGACACATTACATCCTAGTATTCAGACTCAAATTGTTTCCTGGTGAAAGCAGCAACAAGCCAAATGCTATTCCCAACAAGGGAGCAAAGCTTGGAGGCCATGCAGCCCAAAACAGGTGGCTATTGAGGTTCTTGCCTATTTTAGTGCAGAATCAAATATGCTGACAATGCTGTATGGCAGCTGGTGCTTCTTCTGAGGAAGTTAGTTGAATTTGTCTGTGCACCCAGCCATTCAGAGTCACAGATTGCTTACATGAAGGTACTGATTGAAGAGTATGTGGAAAAGAGGCAAGAGTTATTCCCACATGTAAATCTTAGACCAAAACACCACTATCCGCTTCACTATGCTGACTTGACTTTACAGTTTGGTCCACTCATACATACTTGGACCATGCGCTTTGACAGTAAGCATAGCTACTTCAAAAGATGAATCAGGTCAAGTAAAAACTTCAGAAATGTAACTAAGTCATTTATTGATAGACAGTTGTTTCAGGCGTATCAGAGTCATGGCAGTTTATTCAGGTTCAGGTTTCAGACTTTCAATACTTTTTACCACAGATGTGAAAGGTTACTCATTCCACTTAAGCATATGCCACTATGGAGTTTGTGAAAGAATTAGTTCAGAAAGCTATGCCATCGCTCAGTAATGATCTGATGGACTCTCTCATGGCTAGACTGGAGGTGATTGGAGTAAACAGTGTAGATGACCTAACGGGGCTTTTGCAGTCAGGGCCCATCAGCTCTGGAACTCACTGATTCTGCAGCCTCAGATCTTCAGGCAGGGACATCTTTTAATTTACTTCTCAAAATGTATCTTTTAAAAGAAGCTTTTTATTAATGCTAGCACGCCATTTCATTTCCAACATGTTTTATCTGTTTTATTATTATTGTTATCTTATATTGTTGGGTATTTCATTCCATTTTGTTTTCAGATTATTTTAATTGTCTGATTTTATTTGCCTCATTGCAGTGCTGAAATGTTTTAATCCTGGTTCAAAGATGTAAAGCACTTTGTAACTTTGTTTATAAAAGTGCTGTATAAAGGCAACACACAGTATCTGCTGTGATAAAGGACTACTGAGACATCTGTTAGAGAAAAAAGAAACGTTACGAGAAAAAAAAAGAAACAATTTTATCCAACTTTAAACAGTATCAGCCATTATATGTTTATTTTGTAGGAAAATGAAGTTTCTGTTACCAAAAATCCATCCAGCTCTAATAGAATAAGTGTGGTGTTGAATGTGATCAGGTCTGAGCCCAAACAGTCCACAACAATTATAGAAAAAACATACACGTTACTCCAATAATAGAAACCACCTTATTACACCAACTCTGGAGCTGTAACATCATAAAGCAATCTGAAGGCTGAGATATTAGATTAGTAAGCATGACTGGAGGATGGAACAGTGAAAGCACCATGAAATTAGATTTCAGTAGGGCAGCTGCATTGTCAGCTTCACTCAGACCTTTTTTTTTTAATTCTTCCCTCGTGTTTACAGGGAGACTTTTTGCTTTTTAAGGGCTGTTAGTGTTGAAAGAAAACTAGACAAAGCAGCAGTCTGAACTGTGTAGGGACTATGGGAACTCCACAGATTAATTTGTTCATTGTGTGACGTAAACTGAACTTTTAATTTGAAATGAAAACTTTACGCTTGCATTCGTCCCTCTCCTCCAGTCACTTCCTGTAACTGTAACCAGATATCTTCTGGATTACGCCCCTGACCAGGTCAAGAAAACCCCAGCTCCCCTATTGTTCTCTTACCTCTTCTCCTCTCTGAGTTAGCGCCAAGCTGCTAACTCTGCAAAGAGAACAAAGGAGCGACCGGTTTCCTCCGACCTACACCATCAGAACACTGATCTGAACTGAACACTGAATGCATCAGGACTGCATTCCACATCGGAACTGCAACTTTTCCCATTCTGGCTCAAATCCACAACCTATTGAATCTCCAGCTAACGCAGCAGCACACCAAGAAATTCCTCTCTTCAGGAACTGGTGACTACCTGGGCATATACAGCTAGCATAGCAACGGTACACGGCTAAATGGTAAATGGACTTCACTTATATAGCGCTTTTCAACCTTAATGGTTCCCAAAGCGCTTTTACAGATTGGTCTCATTCACCCATTCACACACCGATGGTGACAGAGCTGCCATGCAAGGTGCTGGCCTCCATCGGGAGCAACTTAGGGTTCCGCGTGTTTCTGCCAGTGCACACGTGGAACACACAGGCAGAACAAAGAAATGCACACATTCTTTGTGGCGCGCACACACACGCTCTCTTTTGCATACATACACACACACAAACTCCTTTTTGTTTTAGTTAGGTACATTTAGTTAGATTACCCTTTGTGTGTTTTACCTTTGTTATTTGATAAATAAATGCTTGTGAATATACATTCTGGTCTATTTAAGAGTGAATTTTGCCAACCTCTACTATTCAGAACACCAAAACCCTTCAACCTTTACTAGTTATTGATATGGTTATTTTGATTGTAGTTATTCATTTAATTATTAATCAAAGTTCCAAATTGATAAGTTGGTATATTTGATATATGAGATTGACTGATTAATTAATTAATTGGCTATCATTTTCCCTTCTTTAAGGGTGGTGCCCCGAGGTGAATTTAATGAAAGTTAAATTCCATTATTTAATGTAAACATTGTTTATTTCTGATAGCCTGAAGTGTGTGTAATCACTTTTGTACCAATTAATGTGTTGACACTATATAATTTGGTGCCTCTTTGAGGTTATTAATTATTGTTACATATGTTGGTATCCATAAAGCCATATAATCCCTACAACTGTGTGTGATGAACAGCGCTTCAGCTTTTTGTCACATGAGAGGCTAATTTTGTTAGCTGGGACGCAGATCACTGACAAACTGCTGCTCTGGCATTTAACAGCTATGTACAGTAGATATTGATGAGCGAGTCAAACAAAAATGCCACGCAGCTGCTGTCCCATGAGCCAAAAGGAGAATGTAATCCTTGTAGCGGGCTTGACATTAAAAATGAAGAGGGATGCCAGTCAGAGTCACGTCTGACAAATAATAATTATAACATAGAAAGCAAGAAAATCTGTCAAACCATATAAAACAATAAAGCAAAATGGCAACCAGCAATGAAATATACTCAATCAAAAATCCAGCACTGCAAACAAATAGACCACAGCTCAATTCAGTTTTGCAAGTGTATTGAACCAAACAAGCCGGCAATATTAGTATGTGTGTGTGTGTGAGTGCACGTGAATGTCTCTTTTCACAGTCTCAGTTCAATCCACTCGATCCGTTTAGGCTTTTTTTCCCCACAATCCCACAGTTCAGTCCCAATCCAGTACACAACAAATCAAAATGGAAACAACTCAAAACTCTGATCCGGGTTTTATCGCGGATACCCCCAAAACAAATCAAATCAGGAAATGTCAAAAAGAAATACAGCGTCTGTTCACAGTTCAGTTAACAGTGATTATTTACAATGCTATACCGAGTACTCACTGTACCGTCGGTTAGTCAGTCGGTAGTTAGGTTGTCAGGTTTTGCAGTGTCGGCCATAGCTCCGCCAGGACCGGCAACTCCAGGGGAAATGACTGGGAAATATTCCTCCACTGGTATTCCTCCTCCGGACACGGACTTCACAGCCGAACTTAGCGCTACCACGCGGCTACAACGACGCAGACATAACACGCGATCGGCTACCAGGTAAAAGTTGGTGTCTCTCTCCTCCACTGATTGACTTCCTACATGGGTTGCTCTGAGATAGATTTCCTGAAGGTTGGTTTCACACTGCGCAGGTTTTTTGAGGGATTGTGATTGGATTATTTGAAGATTGTGGGTGTTAATTCTATGAAATGTGAATTAACTTTTGACAGGTGGGTGGTGATGTTATTCTGACAGCTGACCGCTACATCCTTCACATCCAGACAGATAAGTTAACATCTGATTCAACTCCATATTCTCCAGGAATTGCTCTCTACCACTGACATCTCTATAACTCCTCTCCAAATCTCTGACCACGTCTTCATATCCTACTCTCTCCCCCTCTCTCAAACCTCTCTCTTCTACACATACTGTCCCTGTCCGTTGCAACCTTTGCTCCCTGTCTCCCTCCTCTCTTGCTTCATCTGTACTTCCCTCACCTGACTGCTTCTCACTCATGCCTCCTGACTCTGCCACAGACACACTCCTCTACTCTGGACTGTCTGGGTACATCTCAAGTCTCTTATTTGACATCTCCTCGCTCCTCGATCCTAGCTTGAACCGGAAGTTGTTCTGCTCCGCCATCTTGAAGTCCATCTCAAAGCTCTTATTTCTGCTCTGAGGAGCGAGGATCGAGGAGGGATATCTCAGGAGCCATATCTGAGGAGCCATGAGCGAGGATACACGAGTGCAGCCTTCATGGAAGACTTTCAGCTGAGCGCCATGACGTATAAATACCCCGCCCCTACATCTGGCACATTTGAACGAGATGGCGGAAAAAAAATACAAGTGTAAGTGCCCGTTATTTTCGTGATGAATTGTTCTGCATGTTATGTGAGTGAAGTAATGTGTTTCATAGCTTGTAGGTTGCCCTTTACTCACAGGTCTGAAATATGAATCATTTAACAGGGAAAGATGAAGACACAAAAAGGCTTATACAGTTTAGGTTGGAGAATGACCACCTCTTTATGGGGAAGAGGCATACAGCCAAGAAGGCCTGGGTGTGAGTTCACTGTTATACATCTGTTTCCTTAATGCTATTTTGCTCACAACCACCTGCACTGTGTGATAATCAATGCAACGTTGCACTGTTACCATGTACCTACTAAATAGTGTTTGCTGTAATTATTATGGATCTCCCTTATTGTAAGTGATCACACTCAGACCTACTTAGGCTCTTCCCCTCACTTTGCATGTGAGAGTCCTGAGTCATATGCCATATGTGAGAATAAACTTTGCTAATAACATAGACTGACATTAAATAATAAAGTTTACAGTTGAATATGTTCAGGCATATTCACTTTACTGTAATAACGACAGGTATTTACTTTACTTTAGGACCCTTTTACTAATATTGAACACAAATATCTTGTGTCTGGGATCATACCAGGGATGGAATCAGTTGACATGTTTTGTGCTCCACAGCAAAGTCATAAGGATGATGCAAATGGAGGGAATTCTCAACTCCACTCAAGTGTCCAAATATTGGGACAATTTGAAGTGAAAGTTGTGGTGGAAATCGTGTGTTTCCTTTTGAAGAAGTGAGCAGGTTAGAAGCACCTGGAATGGCCCATAATACCGTCTTTGTTTCCAGTGGCGCCTCCGATGGTCCTTAATCAGGACCCAGTCACCTGGTTTCAGGTTGTGCAGGTACCCATCTGCTGCTTGTGGCAGGGCACACTTGACCTGTAAATGCAATGCTGAGAGAGTTGCAGAAAGGTTGGCACAATATCTCAACATATCATCATCACATGAAGTTGTATTAGGAAGAAAATACTTTTTGGGCCCTATGCCTGTTTGGGGTGGTCGGCCAAACAGAATCTCCAATGGGCTCAAACCATATTTGTTCCTAACTCGCATGCGCATGTGAAACAACACTAGTGGCAGGGCCTTCACCCAAGTCAGCCCTGTTTCATCACAACATTTTGCCAATTTTGTCTTGATGGTGCCGTTTTCTCTCTCCACTTTGGGGGTGATATGAACTATGGTGGCGTATGTCAAAACCCAAATAATGTGTAACATCCTGTAAGGCTTCATTCACAAATGCTGGTCCATTATCACTGCTAATTGCACTAATTGCATTAGTGTCAAAAAGCTTTTGCCACTGCCTTTGTGGTGGGTGGCTGCACAAACCATACATTTTCTGCAAAACGTTTTCTTTTCAAAAAAAGTTTCTTGAGCAAACACTGAGAAGCCTCTCGTGTACCATGCAGAATTGATGGCAGCACACATTCCCCCTTTGCCTGCATGATCTCTGCCGTGAGCCAATTTGGCACAGCAGTGAAAGAGGGCACGCGGCAAACAGGGCTTGCCATCCGGCCCCACCCAAATGTTACATTAGTAAAAATATAAAAATGTAGCACCAGATTTAGACCAACATGCACGTTCCTGTGGGGTGGAAAGTGTTTGTAAAACTGAAACATCAGTGTGTGGCTCGATCTCCTCAGGTGTACCTAGCAAACAGGAGAGAGAGTAGTAGTTACCAGTCACCGCTGCTGCCTTAGCAAGTTTAGTCGAGAAGTAAGCCACAGGTCTTTGTTTACCTCCATGGCTTTGTGGATGTCATGGAGGTAAAGATGATACAGATGTCATGTTTTGTTTTGGTCCACAAACTGAGTAAAAGGTTGGTCCAGTTTAGGCAGTCCCAGAGTGGGAGCAGCCTGTAGTGAGCCCTTCAAGTCAGTAAAGACTTTGTCAGCGTCGTTGGTCATGCACATTTAGATTTTTACCATGAATCATGGAAGAGAGAGCTGCCTCCCTTTCTGAGTATTTCAGGATCCACTGTCTACAATATGACGTCATGCCTAAGAAACACATCAGTTGCTTTTTCGTTTTTGGCTTTGGTACAGACTGTATGGCCTGTACGCGTTTGGGAGAGAAGGATTTGCCCTCTGCTGTGATCACATGTCCCAGATATGTTACACTGGTTTGAGTAAATTGTAATTTAGACAGGCTAGCCATTGTCAGCCAGATGTTTTAGCAGAACAACGGTGTCAGATTTGCATGCTTCTTGTGATGGACTACAGATCATCAGATCATTAACATGTTACAACAAGATGGATTCCCCGGGGAGGTGTAGGCTTTGCCAAGTCTCGCAGTGCACTGTGAAAGAAAGTGTAGCCTTTACTGTTAAAGGAGAAGGAAAACCAGTACTGACTATCATTATGTACTGGGACGGAGAAAAAAGTGTTTGCCAAATCAACTACTGAAAAATGTGTGGCGTTTGCTGCAACAACGAATCAAAAACCGGTTTAATGCCTTCTAGCGCTTTTTTTTTGAGCGGTTTCGAAAATCAGACTTAGGGTGAACTACCAGAGGCATCAGGCCGATGTCATTCAGATGGCACCTCTGATAGTTCAGCCATGTCAACACGTGTTTCTTTTAACATGGTGTGCGAAAAATGCCCCACCTTCTTTTGACCAATGTGGTGGATGTCAATACTGTTTTGTATACATCATCAGTCCCGCTATACAGCATTCGGGGATCACCCTTCCCCGGCCGTCAGTTTGCTCTGAGCGCTGATCCACCTTCCCAAATCCTTCAACTTCCATCCAGCAGGCTTGGCCAGCGGTATGTGTGGACACGAACCCCTATACAACTCCTTCTGTTCAGGGGACAGAGACACAGAAACAGCAGCAACCTTTCTTGTCCAGAAAACATGCTCTAAACACAATCTTTCCACCCTTTGGCTTTCCCTATACCATTTTTTTTATGTTTGGCTTTTTGCCCTAGTCAGATAACTCATGTTGTGGTTTGAAGTCTGTCTGTGTGCGTGTGTGTGTGTGTGTGTGTGTGTTTCCAGCACTAGCCAATTGTTTATAGAACATGTTGCTTCTCACAGTCGCCACTGATAGACGTAAAGCAATATATCTAGACTATATTTAACTATTAGTTCTTTAACAGTTAAAAAAAAACAATTTCGTCACTGTTACTTTATTTAATAGTTTAACCAATTTTTCACTTACTGTTTCAATCAGTTTTTCACAATCCTAAGGTTTTACTGATCCCTTTGTTGATTTCACAAATCCCCACTGTGTGACATTCTCCCTTGTAATACAATCATTGCCTCCTGCAATAATTTAACTCAGCACCGAAATGCCTACTGTGCTACAATAGTCAAAACTCTTAACATAACTCACCAGTTATAATCCCAGGTTTTCCTAAAACCTGTAAAACCAATAGATCTCCAATATCTATTTATCAATGTTGTTAAATTGCTGTCATACAATTATTCTCCTTTTGCCGTTCACTTCGTAATAATCAGTTTGAGGTTGTGACTCACCAATGTTGTGTGTGTGTGTGTGTGTGTGTGCGCAGGCTGGGACAGGGACCTGGTCAGTGGACCATAAATTGTGTCTTTTCCTCCAGACCACTGATCAATATTACTGCAAATGTGAAATACAGTCCTGGTATGTAATTGTTTTTTAAAGATTCATAGGACGTGCTGACGTGCTCAGGTGAACGTATTGTCTCATTTCCGGTTGCCGGTGTTTCTGTGTTAGTGGTTGCAAATTTCGCTGCTCCAGCTAAACCCAGCTAATTTTGATATTTTCTTTACTATAGCGGCTATTACCCGCTATACATTTAAGGATACATTGGTTCTGTTTAAGCACTCATATCTCTCTCCTGTTAGCGACTTTTCGCTAATTCCACAGTTGTTTACACGCTAATTAGTTGCTTGCTACTTTAGCTAAGTTAGCGATGGCTTCTCCCTCTCCTTCTCCCGCTCTCTCTTGCTCGGTGTGTCATATGTTTAGTTACTCCTCTGCCTCCTTTAGCGATAATGGTACAGGTAACAAATGTAGTTTATTCACTGCGTTGGAGGCGAGGCTCAGTGAGTTAGAGTCGCGGCTACGCACCATGGAGAGTCAGTCAGCCGTAGCTAGCCAGCCCCTAGCCGGTGCGAGCCGACCAAAGGTAGCTTCTGCTAGCCGTCTCCCGGCAACTCCCGAGCAGCCGGGAAGCCAGGGAGGCTGGGTGACTGTCCGAAAGAAGCATAGCCCTAAACCAAAGCCCACGGTTCACCACCGACCCGTTCATGTTTCTAACAGGTTCTCTCCACTCAGCGACACACCCGCTGAGAAACCAACTTTGATTATTGGCAGCTCCATTTTGCGAAACGTGAAATTAGCGAAACCAGCGACCACAGTCAAATGCATCCCAGGGGCCAGAGCGGGCGACGTTGAATCCTATTTAAAACTGCTGGCTAAGGATAAGCGTAAATATGCTAAGATTGTTATTCACGTCGGCGGTAATGACACCCGATTACGCCAATCGGAGGTCACGAAAATTAATGTTGAGTCGGTGTGTACATATGCAAAGACAATGTCGGACTCCGTAGTTTTCTCTGGGCCCCTACCTAATCTTACTAGCGATGACATGTATAGCCGCATGTCATCATTCAACCGCTGGTTGTCGAGGTGGTGTCCAGGTAATGATGTGGGCTTTGTAGATAATTGGCGGCCTTTCTGGAGAAGACCTGGTCTGATTAGGAGAGATGGCATTCATCCCACTTTGGATGGAGCCGCTCTCATATCTAGAAATCTGGCCGAATTTATTAGTGGCCCAAAGCCATGACAGCTCAGAGTTCAGACCACAGACTTAATACAGTCTGTGGTCCAGACCAGGAGGCAGAGCTGCAGTCCTACACGCTTCTCTGCGCTTCCATTAGAGCAGTTACCCACCCTAAACTCCACAGAGAGGTTGTCTGCCCCCCGACCACTTAAATCACTTAAATTATTTAAATCAAAAGTAAACAGAAGAGGAGTTACACATAAAAACCTAATAAAAACTAAAACCACCACTGCAACAGTACAACAAAATAGGAGAATTAAATGTGGACTCTTAAACATTAGATCTCTCTCATCTAAAGCTGTTCTAGTGAACGATCTAATATCAGATCATAATATTGATCTATTCTGTCTTACTGAAACCTGGCTGTGTCAGGATGAATATGTTAGCCTAAATGAATCCACTCCCCCCAGTCACATTAATACTCACATTCCTCGAGGCTCAGGCCGAGGAGGTGGAGTTGCAGCCATCTTCGACTCAAGCCTATTAATCAAACCCAAACCTAAACTAAATTATAACTCGTTCGAAAGCCTTGTTCTTAGTCTTTCACACCCAACCTGGAAAATACTACAGCCAATTCTATTTGTTATAGTGTACCAAGCTCCTGGACCGTATTCTGAATTTTTATCTGAATTCTCAGAGTTCTCATCAGGTTTAATCCTTAAAACAGATAAAATAATTATTGTAGGTGATTTTAATATTCATGTGGATGTAGGAAATGATAGCCTTGGTGCTGCGTTTATCTCATTATTAGATTCAATTGGCTTCTGTCAGAGTGTACATAAACCCACTCACTGTTTTAACCACACCCTCGACCTTGTTCTTGTCTATGGCATAGAAATTGAACATCTAATAGTCTTTCCACAGAATTCTTTTTTATCAGACCATTTTTTATTAACTTTTGAATTCCTATTACTGGACTACACGCCATTAGGCAAACATTCCTACACTAGATGTCTATCTGATGGTGCTGTAGCTAAATTTAAGGAAGTGATTCCATCGGCATTTAATTCAGTTCCATGTCTCAATGTAACAGATGACTCCTATGCTAACTTTAGTCCCTCCCAAATTGATCATCTTGTTGATAGTGCTGCAGGCTCACTACGAATAATACTCGACTCTATCGCCCCTCTAAAAAAGAAGATAATAAAACAGAGGAGGTTAGCTCCATGGTATAACCCGCAAACCCGCAAACTAAAACAAACATCGCGAAAACTTGAAAGGAAATGGCGTTCCACCAATCTGGAAGAATCACGTTTAGCCTGGCAAGATAGTCTTAAAATTTATAGGAAGGCCCTCCGTAATGCCAGAGCAGCCTACTACTCATCATTATAGAGGAAAATAAGAACAACCCCAGGTTTCTGTTCAGCACTGTAGCCAGGCTGACAGAGAGTCACAGCTCTGTTGAGCCATGTATTCCTATAGACCTCAGTAGTAACGACTTCATGAGCTTCTTTAATGATAAAATTCTAACTATTAGAGACAAAATTCAGCACCTCTTGCTCTCAGTTGGTACTGACTTATCTTCAAACACAGGAACCTTAGAAACAACTTTAAAACCTGATGTACATTTAGACTGCTTTTCTCCCATCAACCTTATCAGCTAACTTCCATGATTTCCTCATCTAAGCCATCAACGTGTCTCTTAGACCCCGTCCCAACTAGGCTGCTTAAAGAAATTTTACCCTTAGTTAGCACTTCTTTACTAGATATGATCAATCTGTCCTTATTAAAAGGCTATGTGCCACAGTCCTTTAAAGTAGCTGTAATTAAACCTCTTCTTAAAAAGCCCACTCTTGATCCAGCGGTTTTGTCTAATTATAGACCTATATCTAACCCTCCTTTTCTCTCTAAGATCCTTGAGAAAGCAGTTGGCAATCAGTTGTGTGACTTTCTACACAACAACAAGCTGTTTGAGGATTTTCAGTCAGGATTTAGAGTGCATCATAGCACAGAGACAGCACTAGTGAAAGTTACAAATGACCTTCTAATTGCATCTGACAAAGGACTTGTCTCTGTACTTGTCTTCTTAGATCTTAGTGCCGCATTTGATACCATTGACCATCACATTCTATTACAGAGACTAGAACATTTAATTGGCATTAAAGGCACCGCACTAAGCTGGTTTAAATCCTATTTATCAGATCGATATCAGTTTGTACATGTTATTAATGAATCCTCTATGCACACCAAGGTTAGTCACGGAGTTCCACAAGGTTCTGTGCTTGGACCAATTCTGTTTACCTTATATATGCTTCCTTTAGGCAATATTATTAGGAAGCACTCCATAAATTTTCACTGTTATGCAGATGATACCCAATTATATTTATCGATCAAGCCAGATGAAACTAATCAATTAGCTAAACTTCAAGCATGCCTGAAGGACATAAAAACCTGGATGACCTGCAATTTTCTGATGTTAAACTCAGACAAAACCGAAGTTATTGTACTTGGCCCCGAACACCTTGAAACACATTATCTAAAGATATAGTTTCTCTAGATGGCATTGCCCTGGCCTCCAGCGACACCGTAAGGAATCTTGGAGTTATCTTTGATCAGGATATGTCCTTTAACCCCCACATAAAACAAACCTCAAGAACTGCCTTTTTTCATTTACGTAACATTGCAAAAATCAGGCACATCCTGTCTCAAACAGATGCAGAAAAACTAGTCCATGCATTTTTTACGTCTAGGCTGGACTATTGCAACTCTCTACTATCAGGCTGCCCCAATAAGTCCCTTAAGACTCTCCAGCTGATCCAGAATGCTGCGGCACGTTTACTAACAAGAACCAGGAAAAGAGATCATATCTCTCCAATATTAGCTTCTCTACACTGGCTCCCTGTAAAATCCAGAATAGAATTTAAAATCCTTCTCCTTACCTTCAAAGCCCTAAATGGTCAGGCACCATCATATCTTAAAGAGCTCATAGTACCCTATTACCCCACTAGAGCATTGCGCTCCCAGAATTGTGCTGCTGTATGTTCTCTTTCCTCCTGCTCTCTCTCTCCTGCTCCCCCCCTCCCCCTTCAACCCAACCGGTCGAGGCAGATGACCGCCCACCTAGAGCCTGATTCTGCTCGAGGTTTCTACCTGTTAAAAGGGAGGGTACAATGTAAGGGAGTTTTTCCTTGCCACTGTCGCATAGTGCTTGCTCATGGTGGGAAATGTTGGGTCTCTGTAAATATAAAGAGTCGGTCTAGACTTGCTCTACTCGAAAAAGTGCCCTGAGATAACTTGATGTTATGATATGGCGCTATATAAATAAAACTGAATTGAATTGGTTCATATGCCGGACTTTCATGCGGGGGCCAGCAGTTCGAATCCCGCGAAAGACATGAAGCTTTAGAATGGATTATGACTCAGCACTTTTAGGCCACAGATAGTTAGACACACAGGTGATGCTGATTAGGTGTTCCTCTGTTCTGATTGATGTTGAGCTACTTTTGGCAGTTGTGCCCTCTGACATTTCAGCATATATTCAGCTATTTCATACATTTTATACTTTTCGAAATATTAAGCTTTTTTCAAACTTATTTTACAATGTAAGCCAATGGAGAATCCTCTTCAACCTGCTCTACTTTGAAATGCTACAGCTTTCACATACTTTCAGCTACAGACTCCATTTGAACTTTAAACTGTTCACAAGATGTTCAACTATTAAGCTATTATTCAACTTTTTGAATCAGAAACTCTGATGCAATGACTCAGTACTTTTAGGCCCCAGACAACTCCCAATTCTACCAGTTTTACACTTTAGCTTCCAGGTTTCTGAGCATTTTTTTTTAACATTTGAGCCTTATGATTTTTCATGCAAATTCACTTCAGATTTCTGCATTTTCAGCAATGCTTTGTAATTTCTTCATCTTCAACTTGTACTGCATATTTTAATCTACAAAAAACATTCAGCTGTTAAAATTTGCTCTTTGAAGACATTTCTGCTTCTATTCAAATTCTTTCCACCATTAATACTTAAAATATTGTGCTTTTTTCAACAATTTATTACAGTAAAAGCAACAATGCTTCTACTTTCAGCAGTGTTTCGCTAATTCATTTCAACATTTCAGATCTCTGCATTTTCAACATTTCTGCTTTTTCAGCAGTGTTTTGCAAATTCATTACAGCTGTCAGCATTCACACGCATTTTCTTCAGGAAATGCAATTTTTCTAGTTATTCTTATTCTACTTTCCGTACACTGCTTCTTCTCCTTCATACTTTGAGCTACAGAAACCATTCAACTATCAAAATGTTCAGCTCTTTAATGGCATGTCTGCTATTACTTTTCTCATTCATACCTTTTATACTTTTTAAAATATTAAGCTTTTAATTTTAGATTTTTGCCATAGGGAATGCATTGAAGCAACCTTCAAATCTTCTGCAACTTTCAGCATTTATAACTTCTGCATACTTTCAGCTACAAATACCATTCAACTATCAAAATGTTCAGCTTTTTACGGACATTTCAGCATATCTTCAGCTTATTTATACATTTTATACTTTTTAAAATATTAAGCTTTTTTCAAAATTATTTTACAATGTAAGTCAATGGAGAGTCCTCTTCAACCTGCTCTACTTTGAAATGCTACAGCTTCCACATACTTTCAGCTACAGACTCCATTTGAACTTTAAACTGTTCACAAGATGTTCAGCTATTCAGCTATTATTCAACTCTTTTACAGTTTTTGATTTATCACAGTTTTAGTTTTGTGCTTTTTTTCAGCCCCTCTGAGAGTTTATAATGAGTGTGTATGTGGCGGAATGCTCAGCGCTAGAGTGGGTGACATCATCGCTAGAGTGAAGGAGAGCTGTAAAATCGTCTTAAAAAATTCTGCTTAAATTGCTCTTGTGTCCACAATTTTTACTCTTCCCGCATAATTTTCACATCACTGAGTAGAGAAATCTGTCCTGGTTCCAGAAATGTATCTACCTAAGCCATAGCACTAACCGTTTTTAAATGACAGGCCTTGAAGCATCACAAACTTTCTCAACTGCCTCATTGACTGTAATGTTATTTTGGCTCCTCTCAAATCGAGCGACACAGAGATTTGAGGACTTTTGAAACTGTGATATCTACATTGTTTTTTAACTTTATCCACACAAATTATACATCTACTTGTTCAGATTTCAGCTGTCAGCATTCACACGCATTTTCTGCAGGAAATGCAATTTTTCTAGTTTTAATAAACATCCTGAAACACAGCCAGAGGTCACATTCATAAACTTCAACTTCTAACAGTTAATAAAGACAAAAAGATCCACTCAGCTCACCAACAAATCAACTCAATAACATCCCAGAGGATGTTTGTGACTGAAAAATACAGTTTGATAAAGAAGACTCATTCATCAACTAACCGTGGAAATAAAGCTGGTCTAATAGAGCATGAAGGTGTTTCCAAATAATGAAGGTCTTTCCAAATAATAAAGCCGGTCTAGTGAAGGGTGCACTGCACAGCAGAGGGGGGGCAGAAGCTAAAAAAGAGGCCAGATAGGAAATGAAGAGGGCTAAACTCTATAGGTACAGTTACAGCTCCACAGATGAATTAGTTCATGGTGTGACTGAACCTTTACTTTGAAACGCAAGCCATTACGTAAACAGTCGCACCTCTCCTCCAATCACTTCCTGTAACCTGGACTATGCCCCCTATAGTTCTCTCTCTTCCCCTGCTCTCTGACCTCCAGACCAAAATCCCCCCGCCACCCCGTGTAACCCCCCCCATATAAAAGCTGGAGCTATGTGCTGCTGTTAGCTCGCTGAACCAGAGTCCGTCTCCTTCTTCTACAGTAAAGTTCTGTACCAGCGCTCAGAGCAGACAATACTGCTTACTTTGGAACCTAATTTTTTTTGCATGGTGATTTTTGTAATCATTCAGATTTGTCTGGGTGGTTGATGACACATTTTTCTGTGGTGTGATGAACTCAGAACAAAGGGTTAAAGCTTTCTGCAGCCGATCGATCAGCTCTGACCTCCCACTGATGGAGGATTCTTCGCCCTTCTGGGCGGAGATAACGGTCCCCAGGGTAAAAAATAACACCACGTGGACAGGTGAGTCAGTGACACGTTACCTGCATGTGCTCCAATGAGAACGGCCGACTGTATTTAGGCACCGAGTGGGCGGAGCTAGAGTCATTCAGCATCAGAGGACTGCAGGCAGACAGACAGACAGAGTAGATATGTATACATATTACACAGTAATATACATAATGTATGAACTCAAGAAGATGTGCGGGTAAACAGGGTACAACGAGATACATTATCATGTTCTTTAAAAGGGACATTACACTAATTTTACATGTCAAGGTCAGAGAGGAAGGAAGGATGTGGAAATGTGAAATGGTACTTCAAAATAAAAGCACTATTCTGGAAATTGTATACAAGTTGTTTTGATGAAGGTGAAGCTCTGGTTTAAAGGACAAGTTCACCTTTTTTCAAGCCTGTTTTAATTCCAGTTTAATGATTCAAGTGATCAGAGGAGGATTAAACATGATATCATAATAACAGAATGATGTATTAATGATGAAGTCAAGTGTGTAGTATAAACTGTAAACTGTGTAGTATATTGTGTAGTATTTGGAGTAAACTTGCATTTTCCTCTTGACTCCCAGGATCCTGTTGGACTGGACGAGAGACACCAGGAATTGGATCAACTGCAGAGAGAGAGAGAGTTTATCATTGGTTCAGGTAGAAGCTAAGCTAATATGCCAAGTATGTATAATACTTGCACTACTGCACATGTTCAGTGGGCCGCATAATGCTGAGTTCACATATGAGGTGGAAGTGCCACAATATGCCAATTCTAGCGCGAGCAGTAGCCTGGCTGTTCACATCAGAAGCGCATTTCTCTGTGCCGGTCAACAAGCGATCCTGCTCCTCTGCTCTTTTCTAGGGCTGATCTTTCTGCTGTTATGTGCTGCAGATCATACAACTGCCGGTGCTTCTCCACTTTTTCTCTCTCTCTCTCTCTAGCTCTCTCTCTTGCACGCTGCTTGTGTGTGTGTGTGTGCTCGTCTCTCTCGCTCTCTGTTTAGGCACAACTGACAAATATGTGGAATAAGTACTAATATAAAAAACACAGAGGGGCAGGAAAATCAAAAGGGTTGGCAAGCAGGGTGCATATTCTATCATTTATCAGTATCAGATCATTTATATCATGTATAATACATCATTTATATCCTTTATAATGTGTTTTCGTGCCAGATTCGCCGAAGCGATCACTGCAGAGCACGAGCCGGCCACGGAGCTCCGCTGCGCAGCGCCTCCTGTGTGAACAGCCCAATTAATTAACATGGGCGCCGAATGGAAGCGGGCAGCAATTTGCGGTGCTTCAGGGCGCTTTGCGGCGCGTCTGCCTCATATGTGAACACAGCGTTACCCGGAAGTAAACCTGGAAGATAGAAACTTTTTTGGCGTATGCGCCAGATGAGCAATTCTCATTGGACTGAACCAGCGCCATGTTTGGGTCCAGATCCAGTTCTTATTATACATCCATGTAATATGCTAACATGCTAACATCAGGGTTCATCCAGCTTTTTAAGAGTAAAAACCAAAACAGACTCTGGAAGCCTTCCTCACATCTACAGGGCTACTAGAAATATTGTGTATCGATTGTTTTTCCCTACGCTCTCACAGGATCAGCATCAGCTGGACGCTCGATGTGATGGAAGTGAAAGGCCATGCTGTGCTAGTTATTGATTACTCGTCCCTGTCAACATGAATCGTCCAAATCATTCTTAAATTATCGCCACGAGGTTTGAGGACATGATGACCTTTGACCTTTGAGTCAAGTGTCACCTATTCAGTGCCAACTGTGAAATATGGTCCCAGTCTCCCCTCCTGAGATATGGAGTATTGATACGTTGGGTGTATTGATATATTGGCGTACTGATATATTGGCGTATTGATATACTGGCGTATTGATATATTGGGTGTATTGATATGTTGGGTGTATTGGGTGTACTGATATATTAGTGTACTGATATATTGGGTGTATTGATATATTGGGTGTATTGATATATTGGGTGTATTGGGTGTATTGATGTATTGGGTGTATTGATGTATTGGGTGTATTGATATATTGGGTGTATTGATGTATTGGGTGTATTGATATATTGGCGTATTGATATACTGGCGCATTGATATATTGGCGTATTGATATATTGGCATATTGATATATTGGCATATTGATATATTGGTGTACTGATATATTGGGTGTATTGATACATTGGGTGTATCGATATATTGGTGTATTGATATGTTGGGTGTATTGATACATTGGGTGTATTGATATATTGGTGTATTGATACATTGGGTGTAATGATTACCTTGTTGACGACTTTCTGTTGCTGAGTGTGCTTCTGCCTCAGACTGGCCACTTCTCTCCAGAGGGCCTCATTCTCACTGAAACACAGGATCAGGTTTATTTGAGAAGACCTGCTGACTGCAGGAACACTGCAGGGTCAGGTCTGGTTCTGGTCCTGGTCTAGGATCAGGAGTTCTTACTGTCTCATGGCGATGATCCTGGAGTCGATGGTTTCCTGTTTCCCCTTCATCACCTGGACATCGTTCAGGATCTTGTTCACTTCGTCTGTAGACATCTTCACTTCCTCCTGACGCACAGACGCCACCTGAGCCAATCACAGCACAGAGAGACACACACCGTTACCATAGAGACCAGGACCAGTCACAGACAGACTGTTACCACAGACAGCATGACAGACTGACAGATGTACAGGTCTACAGGTTCAAGTGTAGCTGCGGGTTTACAGGTATACAGTATCTGCTGCAGGTCCATGTTAACAGGTGTTTACATATGTGTGTTGTTGACTTTGCGTTTCATGCCCTCCAGCAAATTAACATGTACGGGTGTATACAGGTGTGTACACCCGTACATGGTACGTAAGACGCAAAATGACTTCCTGATCTCCAACTGCAGAATTGGTCGTTCAATCATCACATGCTGAATCCCAGCAAGTCTTTTGAAACTACCTCTCTCTCTCTAGTTTCTCCTCCTCCACCCTCGAATGGAGGCTCTGAGGACAGAGGGGATCGCATGCTGTACAGACTGTAAAGGCCCTGAGGCAGACTGTGATTTGTGATATTGGCCTGTATAAATAAAAAGGACTTGACATACGTTGGTGACTTTGCGCTTGATGTTCTCCAGCAGGTGTTCTTGTCCTCTGATGAAGAACGGATGCTGGAACTCTGTGTCGTCTCTCTCTGGTTTCACCAAACCGCCCTGCTCGATGTGAACCACCTTCCGGAAGCCATCTAGGCACAAACAAGTCCATTCAGAAATGTATCGAAACAAACAACATCAGACGGTCAGACTGTTACAGCTTTCTTCATTTCTGTTGGTTGTTTGAGTTAAAGATGATGTCAGCGGTGATGTCTGTGAAGTTAAACCCTGCTGTATGTGATCTGGGGTCTGTTGTGTGTACAGTGTTTGTACTCACACATGTTGAGCTGTCTGATGAAACTGGCCATGTTGTTGTGTTTGAAGAACTTTGGTAGAACTTCTTTAGAGAACCGACCCTGATCAAACACATGGAAGCTGGTTCCACTCTGACACATAACACAGAACACACAGATAAACATCAGTATTAACAGCTACAACTGCAACGATCAGTCAGTTAATCAATCACTCAATCAATCGATAATTGAATCAACAGAAACTTCATCAGCAACTATTCTGATAATCAATCATAATACTTGGTAGTTGCAGCTCTAATAAAAACAAATAAAAGACATCAGAGACTCTGATCTCAGTCCCAGTTGAGTCTGGTCCACACGTGGTCCAGGTTTAGTCTTTGTATCAGGTTTACCTGGTTCACTTTATCTCTCATCAGATGTAAATATTTTATTTTCGGTGAATTAATTAGTTTATCTCTGACGTCTAAATCCTCTACTGACATCTCATTGTCTCTGACCAGCTGTTAGCCTGTTAGCTCAGTTTGAGTACGTCACCTCAGTCGTTATACCTGTTGAATCTAACAGCTAATTGACTGTAAGCCAGACATTTATTCTTTATTAACTTCTGTCTACTCAAACTGTCCTCTGAAGGACCGCTACCTGTTAGCTATTAGCTCTCGGCTAGGCTAGGCTAAGCTAAGCTAAGCTAATGTGTGTACCGGGCTCCAGCGGATGAGTGGGTCGGTGTCCGGGTCCTCCACCAGGGTCCACAGTTTGGTGAGGAAGGCCGGGACGTTACCGCCGGTCAGCACCGCCCCTCCTCCGGGATACTCCATCACAGAGATGAAAATCAAACACACTTAGGATTAGTCAACACTGCAGCTAATCTGCGCTAATGATGGTAACAGTTAGCCTGCTGCTAGCGCCATCCACTGCTCGAAGATCTCCAAAACTAACGTTAACTAACTGCGACACTGAGTCGGACTGCCGCCTGATCCGGATCACAGAGAGAGCGGTCCTGGTCCTGGACTCCGTCGGTCTTTGCGGGTCTCCAGCTGATTTAGTCAATTTTATTTATATTAAACTCCGCAGTGGAAAATTCCAACAAATCCGATAAAGCAAACAACTGCGTAGCGAGCTGGATGTCGCGCCGAGATGACGTCACGTTAAACGTAACGTAAACGTCTGGTCGCGTTGTGACGTAAAGAGCCGTAATCTGGATTATTTCTAATTTTAACCATGGATGTATAATCATGGATGTAAGAACTGGATACGGCGCCGCCGCTCAGCCTTGCTTCCAGTGTTTCCCAGTGGCCACTCGCGGTATTGCAGCGAAAAATCAGAGGTACAACAACTAGCCAGTATGAACACTTAAATAGCCCTTATTTAAAGCATTATGTCCTAAAAGTTGTAAAATGCATAAATAGCCGAATCCAGAGTTATAGAGTGACTGCTATATATGTTAGTGAGCCTGAGACGGAGCGGCTGGAAGGCGGGGCTAAAGGAAGCGCTAGTGCGCTTGCTCCGAGACCCATGAGACCTAGCGGTTTGGAGGCGGGGTTAAAGGAAAAGCTAGTGCGCTTGCTCTATGGGCCAAGAATGCGGAAGCTATGTGGAAGATCCGGGTAATTTTATACCCGGGAAGTCGAACATTTTTGGCTTCATGCGCCACTGAGCAGCTTTCATAGGAATGAACGGGGCCCCGCCTCCGACGCTGTATCAACTCTTTATACATCCATGGTGTATGCGCTGGGCGAGCAATTCTCATTGGAATGAATAGGCGCCATCTTTGGGTCCGGCATCCAGTTCTTATAATACATCCATGGTTATAACCCACTTCAACTGTAATATATGTAATGAGATGTTTCATTTGTATTAGTTTGAGTTTCCCGCGTGTCCGTCTGGTTGTCAATCATCTGATCCTGAATGTAACATATGATTTTTCTCTTTTTAAACAACCCTTCACGTTGATGAATAAAAGATGTAAAAATCAAATGATCAGGAGATTAAAGAGGAAATTACTGGCCCCTGGGCCTTATGTTGTTGATGCTGTCTGTCTTTGTGTCCTATATTTATTGTTACGTTAGTAGGCTCGTTTGAGATGAGCCAGGCCTGTGCAGAATCGATCACCAGCAATCGCGGCACAATGCATGCTGGTTAGATTTGTGTCGGACTTGATCCTGACTTGCTCTGACGTCATACACACGTGGGCAACAATGATCTCACGAGATCGAGGTGGCTGCAGTTTGTAGAGCCAGGCACAGCAGGTGCTCTCCAACAGACTGCAAGACCCAGGGCATGATGGGAAACGCCAGGCTGTGCCTGATCAAAGAGCTGATTGGCTCTTAATTGTGACCACAAACATCACGTTTTGTAGAAAATCCTAATTTTCTGTGTAATTGTAATATTTAACGCTAGATTGTTGCTGTATGTTGTGCAGTGACGGTTTCATCTGTTAACAAACATCTTGTGTGGTTGATATGAATAATAATAAAGTTTATTTCAGCCATAACTATCCGAATGTGATCTGCAAACTACAGGTAGCCTACAGGTGGATCTAACAGGATGTAAATATTTCTGTATATTCGTTGAAGGCTGCTGGAAACTGTCTGACTTGACTGCTGCTGTTTGTCACAGCGCCCCCTGCTGCTCCCGTCTGATCTCGTCCACTTCCAAGCGAGGCGCAGTTCACGTCGAACGAGCCTAATCTCTTAAAAAAAAAGTAAACTCACCGGCTGTGACGTGTGACCTTTAACCTTTCAGGCTCCCACGTGCTGTGTGATGGAGGAGAGCAGCAGCGGAAACATGCGGGCGACCGAACAGAGAAAAGAGACGAAAAAAGTCCGAGAGAAAACTGTGAAGAAGAGGAGTAAAGAGGAGGAGGAAGAGGAGCAGGACGAGGTAAGGCACCGACAGACAGGAGAGGAGGACTGGCTTAGCTAACTGGGAGAACTGGGGAGAAGCTTGCGGCTAGCTGTTAGCATGTTAACAGGACGAAGGAACATCAAAATACGCTGCTAGAGTCTGTGAGCTGTTTCACCACTCGGAGAGGAGATAAATACTGTAAATATTCAGTAATGACTGCGGTAATGTTCAGAGAGGTGAGCCGAACTGAAGAGGATAACAGACCGAGTCCAGCTGCTCATCACAGGAGGTTTTAAAGGTTTAAGAGAAGCAGATCAGTTTAAAACGGACAGATTCTGAATGGAGTTCTGAATGGAGACAACGCATTATCTGTTAGGTCGACTATCCTGGAAATAAACATGCTAATCTGAGTTAAAACTAGGTAATATTATACTGGGATCATCAGCGTAACTGGCTGTAAACACACAACAGGTAACACTGTTAACGTTTAACAGCTAGCTTGTCTTCAATGTGCTGAGACAGACTCACACCGAACTCCATTCAGAAGTTTTCCTTTTTATAACCTTATGCTCTTCCTTAGACCATAATTAACCTGTTTAGAGACCTCTATCAGGATTCGGATAGTCTGATGATCAATTCGGCACACGTGAATTCCACAAATATGTCATTTGTTAAAAAATAAGTGAGGAAAACAGCCTTGTAATAGTTGTACAATAATGGAGAAACAAAACAGTTTAAAACTCATATTCTGAATGGCTTCCGGTTAAATTCAAAGTTAGCTCATGTTATACTGCAATGTGTGTGTTATTAGCTAATAACAGCTAACCGTGTAAACATCAAACAGATAACTAGCAGCCAGTTAACAACAATGTTGTTTTTAGTAGCATTGGCTGTTAGTATGTTAGCCCTGCTATTTATTTTATTATTCCACTCTTTCTGAGTAGTGCTATCAGATGCTACCAAGACAGAGACTCACACCAATGAGAATCTGAATCAGAAGATGTTTTGCTTGTCCTCATACATTACTAAACCTGTTCAGACATGACTGAGAACGTGTTCAGGATCAGGACGGTCAGATGATCAATTCAGGATACCTAAAGTTTGAGTTTTACTTGTTTCTGAACATTCTTCATGTTTGATCAGGAAAGCACTGCTAAAATCACCAGGTTTTTGTATGGAGTTTGGTGTGGTGCAGGTTTGAATCTGAGTGTCGGTTTTTTTCAGATCTTCAACTTCAACAAGAAACCTGCTGAGAAAGAGGAGGAGAATGAAGATCTGTCAGACAGCGAAGACAGTGTTTTCTCCGGACTGGAGGATTCTGGGAGTGACAGTGAGGATGACGAAGGTGATGAGGAGGAAGAGGAGGGATCAGATGATGATGATGAAGAAGATGATGATGAAGATCTGAAGGTGGAGCCAGAGCAGACTCAGCAGGTAGAGTTTAGGTCTGACAGCTGATTGGCTGGTTGTGACACAACTGTTCAGCGGTGTCAAACGTGAGGAACCTACTGCTGTTCTCAGTGTTCTCCTGTAGGACTTCACCTACGTCTGTTCTACCTGCAGATGGAGGAGGAGAAGAAGAAGAAGGGAGGAGGGAAAGAAGGAGAAGAAGACGAGTACGAATGCGACTCTTCAGATGAGGAGGTGAGACGAGTTTATGTTCTTCTGGGTTCTTTAATGTTCCTCTGGATGTTCTTTAGGCGCCTTGTAACATTCTGTTGGAGAGGGGTAAAGTTCTGTGCGAGTCTTTAATGTTCTGTTTGGGTGTGTGGCATTCTTTAGGCATTTCTACAACCTTCTGTCAGATGAGTAAATGTTCTGTCAAGTTCTCTAAAGGCCAGTTCAGACCAAAGATTTGCGACGAGACGAGTTGAAACTTGCAACTACTTGCAACGTGCTGGTCTGCAACATTCTGAAACCTGCCAGTTTACACCAAAGCGCCAAGACGAGACAGCGTATCGTTTCCATAGCAATGACTCTTTGTACTTCCGTTTTAACTGCCGTCTTTTCAGGCGGTTTTTGCAGCTGGATATAATTTGTAGCATCTTAAAATATGAATGACGATGGTGATAGTGAGTTACTTGCTACAGTTGCATTTTTAGTATTGATGAAACGGCAAAAACATTTAAAAAATGAGAGGGTCGTGAATTTGGAGCCGTCCATGGGTGCTTCAATGGAATACCCAGGGGGCTTATGCAAATTTATGCCGTGAACTTGAGACAGGAGATCTCCCCTCTTTTGTCAATTCCTCCCGTCTATTCCTGGAGCAGTTCCGTTGTTTAGAGGAGTTGGTGTCAAGCAGTGTGCAAAATACTCTGGTCTCGTGGCATCGCCTGTTAAAAAAAATAAAAATAAATACATACATACATACATACATACATACATATATACATATATACATCATGAATTGCAGCGGAACCGCAGAGTCAGAATGTATTATTGCGCCGCAGAATTACAACCGGCACTGGAAACCAGAGACCCCCTCAAAATTTGATTTTGCCGTATTCGGGTCTCCTAGTTGTTAATTAGGGGGTCCGAGACCCCCCGTATTTCGCACACTGGTGTCGCATCTAATCAGCTGAGAAAACACCAACTATCGAGACAGCATTTCACCAAGTGAACAGCTGATGATAACGCTGCAATTATTGGCAATAGGCGAGCTACAGCCCATACATAAAAGAAGTTACATGACTGACTGTTGTACAAGAGAAAAGATAAAAGAACAATTAAACAAAATTAAAAGTATCCTCCTGACTCTGCCATAACAACTGCAGGCTACTCTATTTTTCTTGCTCTTGCTTTTTCATTAGTCATTTAGTACATTATTTCATTACTGTATTAATAATCAGTGTAATAAAGAAAGTAGGCTATACTTAATTGACGAGAAACTATAACAACCTGAGTGTTTGTAATTGCTGATTGGCTGTTGAAACAAGTGACGTACCTTACGTTCTAAAACCAGCCGCTGGCGATTTGACAAGCTAGTCGCAGGCGATGCCAGCAGCTGGCTTGAGTCGAGCGTTCACACCGCTGCAACTTTTCCCTGCGACGTTCTAAAACAGTTTCGTCTCGTTGCGAATCTTTGGTCTGAACTGGCCTTAATATTCTGCCAGTTTCTCTAATGTTCCTCAGGACTCTCTCTAATGTTCTGTTGGGATCTCTATTGCTCTGTCATGTTCCCCAATTTTCTGCCAGGTTTTCTAACATTCTGTGCAAACATCAGCTGTTTACTGGTCTATATCCTCTGACGTTCTCGTTCTTCTGCAGGACATCAGGAACACAGTGGGGAACATTCCCATGGAGTGGTACAAAGACTTCCCTCACATTGGCTACGACCTGGACGGGAAGAAGATTTACAAACCAATCAGGAACAAGGATGAGCTCGATGACTTCCTGGACAAAATGGAGAACCTGGAATACTGGTGAGCCTGCTAGCATAATGCTAGCTATCCCATTGGTATAAAGAGGGAATGCTAATGATTCTCAGCTAACAGTGTTCTGTTTGTCTGCAGGAGAACAGTCCACGATAAGCAGACAGGAAGTGACATCGTGTTGTCAGACGAGCAGGTGGAGCTGGTGAATCGTCTACAGAAAGGACAGTTTGGAGATGTCAACTTCAACGAATACCAGGTACACTCAGGTGACACACATGAAGCTCTGCCCCCGTCTTTAAACATGTTCCTGATGCTTTCTGTCCATTTTCTCAGGTAAACCTTTACTTACTATCATTAGATACGGTGAAGCTGCCGGTTTACCTCATTAGATACGGTGAAGCTGCTGGTTTATCTCATTAGATACGGGGAATGGATTCTTGTTTTTAGCCTGTTTGACATCAAATCTTATTCGAAGACACACCTGTTACTGAGCCCCTTCCCTCCTCAGCCTCAGGTGGAGTTCTTCAGTAAAGACCTGATGCTCCATCCGGTCACCAACAGACCAGAAGATAAGCGCAGCTTCATCCCGTCTCTCATTGAGAAGGAGAAGGTGTCTAAACTGGTTCATGCTATAAAGATGGGTTGGATCAAACCTCGGCGGCTGGAGGACGACAGCAGGGAGCGCTACTACAACCTCTGGGCCAGCGAGGACTCTTCTATTCTGGCCAAACACAGGATGCACCTGCCCGCCCCCAAGATCCCTCTACCTGGTCACCACGAGTCCTATAACCCCCCGCCTGAGTACCTGTTCACCGATGAGGAGGTATGTCACCTTCTGAAGAGGTCACCTGTTTAACTCACCTGGTTACAGAACTTAACCAAACTGTCCCTCTCTCTACCTGTCTGTCTACCTGTCTTACTCTTTGCAGCGAGCTCTGTGGGAGCAGCAGGATCCGTCAGACAGGAAGTTTCCGTTTGTTCCCAGGATGTTCTCCAGCCTCCGTCAGGTTCCTGCATTTCCTCGTTTCATCCACGAGCGGTTCGAGCGCTGCCTCGACCTTTACCTGTGCCCCCGACAGAGGAAGATGAGGGTAACTAACACACCTGCAGCTACACCTGAAACACTGACCCATCTCCAGCCAATCAGGACACAGGGCTGTCTATCTGTGAGGTAGATATGATCAATAACATGTCTGTCTGTCTCTCTACCTGTCTGTCTGCAGGTGAACGTGAATCCAGAGGATCTGATTCCCAAACTTCCCAAACCAAAAGACCTGCAGCCGTTTCCAACAACACAGTCCCTGGTACACACACACACGCACACGCACACACACCCAGACACACCCAGCAGACAGGTGAATCCTCACTAACATCATCTACCTGTCTGTGTGTGTTCAGGTGTATCGGGGTCACAGTGGTCTGGTTCGTTCCATCAGTGTGTCTCCATCAGGACAGTGGCTCGCTTCAGGTAACAAACATACACAGCAGTGAAACAGGTACTGTGTGTACTGTGTGTACATTTACTGTGTGTGTGTGTGTGCAGGTAGTGACGATGGTTCTGTGAGGTTCTGGGAGGTGCGTTCGTCTCGCTGTATGAAGACAGTCCAGGTGGGCGGAGCTGTGAAGAGCGTTGCCTGGAACCCAAACCCGTCTGTCTGTCTGCTGGCTGTCGCCCTGTAAGGACCCTGATGACCTCTCTCGCTCTCGCTCTCGCTCTCTCGCTCTCTCTCTGATGGCCTGTCTCTCTGTCGCTCTCTCGCTGATGGCCTGTCTCTCTGTCGCTCTCTCTCTCTCTCTGATGGCCTGTCTCTCTCACGCTCTGTTTCAGGGACTCTGTGGTGTTGATCCTGTCTCCCTGTCTGGCAGACAGACAGGTCGTCTTGTCGTCAGAGCGACTCCTGTCGGGTCAGCAGGAGGCGGAGCCTACAGATGGGGCGGGAACTGTCACCTGGAGCGATGCAGAGGGGGAGGAGCTTAACCAAGGGATCCGCCTCAAAATACAACATCCCAAAGTGAGAGAACACACCTGTTTGATTGTAGATACCTGATCAATACCTGAACTGAACTAACTGATCAGGATTGATCTCTGCAGACCGTCCACCAGGTGGTGTGGCACACAAAAGGAGACTACCTGGCGTCAGTGATGCCGGATCACTCGAGTCACCTGCAGGTGTTCATCCACCAGGTGAGCCGGAGGCGAAGCCAGAACCCTTTCAGGAAGAACAAAGGTCTGGTTCAGTCTGTATCCTTCCACCCCGTCAGGCCCTATTTCTTCGTGGCGACTCAGCGCTCCGTCCGGATCTACAACCTGGTCAAACAGGAAATGACCAAAAAACTACAGGCCAACTCCAAGTGGATCTCCAGCATGGCCATCCACCCTGGCGGTAACCAGATTCACCACAACACCAGATTCACCACAACACCATGTTGTGATGTTCACCACAACGCCAGATTCACCACAACACCAGATTCACCACAACACCATGTTGTGATGTTCACCACAACGCCAGATTCACCACAACGCCAGATTCACCACAACGCCAGATTCACCACAACACCATGTTGTGATGTTCACCACAACACCATATTCACCACAACACCCGATTCACCAGCTGACCAAACTTTTGAAAGACAGAATACGATTTGACAATATTCAGGTGACATCACTGCTGAGGGGCAGAGCTTCTGTCTCACCTGTCTCTCTGTCTGCAGGTGATCATGTGATCTGTGGGAGTTACGACTGCAGGCTGAGCTGGTTCGACCTCGACCTCTCAACCAAACCTTACAAGATGTTACGGTACGTACTTGTCAATCAAACGCACACCTGTCAATCATTTAGTGAATCAGTACATCACAGATTTGATCACCTAGAGTCGATGCAATAGATTATCGATCTCTTATTTATTGTTCAGTCTGTTGTTGTATTGATCATATTGATGGTGTTGATCACTTCCTGTCTGCAGACACCATAAGAAGGCGGTGAGGGGCGTGGCCTATCACAGACTTTACCCGCTGTTCGCCTCGGCGTCTGACGATGGATCCGTCATCGTCTGTCACGGGACTGTTTACAAGTAATACGCACTGTAATACACACTGTAACATACACATTAATACGCACTGTAATACGCACTGTAACACACACACTGCAACACACACTGTAATACACACTAACACACACTGTAATACACACTAACACACACACAGTAACACTAATACACACTGTAATACACACTAACACACACTGCAACACACACTGTAATAAACACTAACACACACTGTAATACACACTGTAATACACACTAACACACACACAGTAACACAGTAATACACACTGTAATACATACATTAATACACACTGTAACACACACTGTAACACACTAACACACACTGTAATACACACTGTAATACACACTAACACACACAGTAACACAGTAATACACACTGTAATACACACATTAATACGCACTGTAATACACAGTAACACACTGTAATACACACTAATACATGCATTAATGCGCACTGCAACACACACTGTAATACACACTGTAATACACAGTAACACACACTGTAATACACACTGTAATACACACTGACTTCCTGTCCGCCCCCCCCCCCCAGCGACCTGCTGCAGAATCCGCTGATCGTCCCGGTGAAGGTTCTCAGAGGTCATGTGATCACCCATGACCTCGGGGTTCTGGACGTGACCTTTCACCCCACACAACCCTGGATCTTCTCCTCCGGAGCAGACGCCACCATCCGTCTCTTCACCTAGCAACCTGCCCGGCAACCAGCTCACCCACCTGTACATGGGTGTGGTCCTATCAACATGCCTGTGGTATCCTAGCAACCTGCCTGGGAACCCCCCAACCAACCCGGTGTGTGGGGGTGTCTGGATCAACGCTGACTGGTTGCTAGGATACCACATGCTGTTCCAATGACAGTAAGCAGAAACTCTGTAACTCAGCAGTTAGACTGTCTGACCTTTGACCTCGTAACTTTTTTCTTTGTTTTTAATTAAACTGAAACTTTCTGACCTGTCTGCGTGTTGTTACCATGGGGATTCAGGTTCATTGCCCTCTGCTTCCTGTCAGAGAGTGAGTTCATATTAAAACCTGTGTTTGTTGTGTCCTCCTGGACAAGCACAGCTGGATTCTGTCTTCACATCGACTCCAAACTTTAAAGATCAATGAATCTGTCGCAGTCAGATCAGCAGGTCTGTTGAGTCAGTTGCAGGTTCAAACTCTTTTATTTGTTTATTGATAACATTACAGTGTTCGCTGTAACATATTCAGATTCAGTATTATCTAAGTGTATGAATACTTATGTTATATAACACTGATAAGAGGTGCGGCTCACTGAACCTGCTGTAAACTAAATGATGTGACTGATGAAACTCATCAGTGCTGATGTTCACACGGATGTTTCTTACCAAATGTATCAAATCTGCAATTCAACACTCGGCTGCTGTTTCTAATCCTGAACCTGAGTCCACTGGCTGGGACCTGTCTACGTCATGAAACTTATATAAAAACAGACTCTGATCAGTCTCCCCCGTGACCCCTGACCCACACACTACAGAGCCACCAGGCCACGCCCCCTACAGGTGTGGTTCCCTCACTCCCCCGAAGATGCTGGGAGAGAGAGAGAGATATTTGTAATCGTCATCAAATGCCTCCAAAAGCTAAAGAAAACTCCTGTTGAATATTAAGTTAAACCAACCCCCAAAACACCAGATGTGCCCTGAACGCCTCCTGCTGTATGTTGGTGCTCATGTTAGCCAGCTACAGTGAACACAACATTGATCACAGGTGTACACAGGTAAACTTAACATTATAGCATTATAACTTAACAGATGTGCATAACAGCTGTGTGACCCCCCCCCCCCCCCCCTTCCGGTTTCGGGGTTAGGGGTTAATCAAAATATTAATTAAAAGAAGAGAAGACGCCATGTGCACTTAAGGCGAATGGAGGCTTTTAATTTGAAAGGTTTGCTGGCTCTAAACTCTACTCGATGTGACGTCATATATTTTTTCCGGCGGAGCGTTTTGAGTGTGACACTGCAACATGACGGAAGAAAGGATCACACCGAGCCGCGAAAACTGCGTTTATACCAGCTGTTACTGGTAAATACTACAACGTCTACTCTTTTTTACGGTTTTGCCGTTTTTAGACTATCGAGGCAGACATTTGTAAAGATCGACAGATCAATGGGTTTTAGAGGAAGAAACACTGGGAGAATCGCCGATCCTCATATCGATCGATTGTCGATGAAATGGTGATAGGCAGTTTACCAGCTAACAAAGAGTTAACACGTCAAATGAAACGAAAGTAACAAACAAAGAAACACGTGGACCAAAGTTCAGGATGTTACTGTGTTCCAAAGAAACAAAGTTACCTGGATGTAAACGTTCTAACTGCTGACAGCTGGAACCTTGTTCTCAGGCTAAAGAACATTCTAACGTGATTGGCTAATGAGCGTATTGATCTGTCTCCTGGTGTCTGACTGTTTGTGGTTCTGCTGTCTGCTCCTTTTCTGCAGTGAAGAAAATGTTTGGAAACTCTGCGAGTTTGTCAGAACGGAGAGAACCACACCACTGGAAGAGCTATTTGTGGTTTTCATTTCTAATGAGAACAGAATGGTGAGAACACACAGGAGAACACAAAGCTGCTAGAACATCTGTGCCACGTTCTACAGAACGTCTGCTAGGTCTAAAACATTAGTCAGGTTCTATATAACATCTGTCAGGTTCTACAAGGTTCTCTAAAATATCTTTCAGGTTTTATATAACATTAGATAGGTTCTATAAAACATCTGTCAGGTTCTATAAGATTATATAAATCATATGCAAGGTTCTATAAAACATCTGTCAGGTTCTACAAGGTTCTCTAAATCATCTGCAAGATTCTATAAAACGTATGCTAGGTTCTACAAAACATCTGTCAAGTTCTATAAGGTTTTCTTAAACCTCTGCCAGGCTCTATAAAACATCTGACAGGTTCTTCCGAGCATCTGTTATGTTCCTAAAGAACCCCCCGACTGGTTCTTAAACTCATGTTCAGAGACGTTTGTTCTCCATCAGGTTCCTCTGTGGAAGCAGAAGTCTGGACATGGAGACCAGCCAGTGATCTGGGTCTGTGATGTTCCTGCGTGTTTGACAATAACTGTGATGTCACAGATAGTTCATTAATAATAACAATTATGTCAGTAATTATGTCATTAATGATGTCATCATGTGTTTCAGGACTACCACGTGGTTCTGCTGCAGGTCGGTCTTCAGTTGGACTCTCTGGTTTATGATCTGGACTCTGAGCTGCCATTTCCCTGCAGCCTGCAGCTGTACACTGCCCAGGCCCTCCGCTCAGACCACAACATCAAACCTGCGTACCACAGGTAACACACCTGGAAAACAGGAAGTAAAACCTTAAAATTGACAGTCTGTGGAGGAAGTGACATAACGGTAAGGCCTACCTGTGTGTCTGGTCTAACAGGAAGTTGCGTGTGGTCCCTGCTGACAGCTTCCTGTTGAACTTTGCGTCTGATCGATCTCACATGAAGAACTCTGATGGATCGTGGAGGATGCCCCCCCCACCCTACCCCCCCATACACTCTGCAGGTCACCTGACACCTCCTGCAACGTGTCATCATTCACATGATATTGGCCATGTGACCTCATGATGACATCACTGTGATGTGTTTCCTCCTCAGAGTGCCAGATGAATCTGGATGACTTCATCAGTATGAGCCCTGCTGTCGGCTGGGGGAGGGTCTTCAGTCTGGACCACTTCCTGCTGACATACACAGGAAACTCTTCGTCACCATCATCATCGTCGTCGTAGCAACATGTTTTCAGACATTTTGTTGCTGTGGAGAATCAGAGCGCCTCCTGCTGGTTGCTCTGCACTGTGGTCACCTGTCACCTGTACAGGTATTTCCCTGCAGCAGGTCAGAAGAAGCTGCAGTATGATGTGGAGACGGAGTGATCCAGATTTCCACAGAATTGTTTTGAAGTGAAATCTCTGTGTGTAGTGATGTCACCGGTCTGATGTCACACTTTGATCTGAAGTCTCTGCACATGCTCAGATGGGACGACTGACCTGTTTAACGTGAAAACGAACGAAAAGCAGCTTTTGTTCTTTAAAGAGCAAATTTATTTACTTTTCAGGTGATCAGTATTATTAGATCATCAATGTGTGTGTGTGTGTGTGTGTGTGTGTGTGTGTGTGTGTGTGTGAATCCAACTGTGTGTGACAGTCGCGTCATTCTGGCAATTATTGAACATTTTGAGATGAAATAATAAAGTGAAGTGAGGTCAGATTCTCCTGCAGCTCTCTGATCAACTGAACTTGCTGAAGTTTTCATTGATCGCCGTATTTCAGTGAACTTCTGAGTAACAGCAGCTGTTTGATTTCATTCAGTAACTCATAGGAAATGAACTGAGACGATAAGACTTTAACATCAGCTGTGATGTTATGGAACTTAATGAAATCATCATTCATAAATAAACATGAATCACACTTAATGTTTCTTCTGTTTTTCTTTAGTTCTTGTTTCAGTAGGAACTAAAGTTTCAGCTCAGTGTTTCTGCTTGGGTCAGTTTAACAGGAGCGCAGTGTTAGCAGCAGGCTAACAGCTGCTAGCTGCCACATTATGCGTCATAATGAATGTATTGATTATGACTGACAGTTGATCAGATGGTTTTAAAATCCGCTGGGCTTCATCTACTTCCTGGTCAGTGTGTAGCTGCAGTGCGTGTGTTCAGCCTGTGGGGGCGCTGTTTGTTCGCGCTGACCATAGACTGTATATAAAGATGGACGACATGACAGCTCCCCAAAAGTGAAGCCAAATAGGTCAGGGCCAGTATAGGCCATAAGCCCCGCCCCCTCCATGTTAGCGGATGGGACATGGGCCAGAAGCTAGTACACATCAAATACATTTTTCCAAAGATGGTTTCTGTCATTTTAGGTAGTTCTTGTCACGCTGATGTTTGTTCAAGTGTTCATTTTTCTGATCAGTTTGTTTTTAATTAGTTATTTGATGCTATAAAAAGGGGGTGTTACGTCATGATTGACAACTGTGAGGGTGCTGTGATTGGTTCAGGCGGCAGTATAGGCGGGAACTCGATACAGCTGCTCCACCGCGGATCACTACTGCCGCAGACTCTGGCTTCAAATGCGCAAGATCGCAGCTCCCGTATCCGGGGTATTTTGGCTTCATTTTTTACAATGGGAGGAAGTGGAGACCATGGTGGAGACGCGTCGGCCATCTTTATATCCAGTCTGTGGCGCCGCCTGAGAGGACCACAATCACTGATCGATCATCAGGCTTGTTCGAGATGAACTGCGCCTCGCTTGGAAGTGGACGAGATCAGACGGGAGCAGCAGGGGGCGCTGTGACAAACAGCAGCAGTCAAGACAGACAGTTTCCAGCAGCCTTCAAAGAATATACAGGAAGTCACAGAAATATTTATATCCTGTTAGATCCACCTGTAGGCTACCTGGAGTCTTTTTTTTTTTTTTTTAATGAACACATTTCAAGTTATACAGACAATGTAAAGGTAGACGTGTTACAACTTAACATGCTGAATTATAAACATTTAACATGTTGTATTCAAATTTAAAACAACAATCACAAACATAAAAGGAGAAAAAGAAAACCAGCAAAGAACAAAAATGAATACGTATAATATTAACCTGTACGAGGGAGAGGTAATCAGATATTATACAGTTTATTGTTGTTAAGTATTCTTTCAATTATTTGGGAAGTCGTAACAGCTTTTTTGTTTGTTGTTATTTTAGAAACAGAGTCAAGGAGATGTTGTAATTCAACACAAAACAGACAGATATTAGGTGTGGATTGAAGCACTCTGGCCTTATGGATATGATATTTGCCTATAAGACAGATAAGCTTGAGAGCATTGTTAGTTAATTGTGAGTCTGTATTACAATTCAGAAACAAGACCATGTCTTCCAATATTGGAGTTAATTTATTAAAACTTAGATAAATTAATAGAGCAACCTCAACCCAGAATTCTTGAGAATAAATACAATCATAGAATAAGTGAGAAATTGATTCAATTTCTGTTTTACAGAAAGAACATACTGGAGAATTTATTTAAATTTATGTAGTAATTTATTACAAGGGTAGTATCTATGTAATATCTTCATGTGAACTTCTTTTATTTTATTTGGAATGAGGAATTAATTAGGGTCTGACCAAACCTTCTCTGCTAAGATATTTGGAAAAGATAGTTTCCATAAAAGAGTCGATCTGGGAGAATAACTCTGATCTGAGGTCAGTATTTTTCTGATGTGGTGATTATTACACATACGATCAGATATAGTTTTCCCACCAATTAAGAGCTTGGGAATTTCTCCAACAACATATAACAATGCACTTTTGATGAGAAATAGTAACTTTTGTGATATACTTTTTATAACATTGTTATATTCTTTTCGAGAAATATTTATACCCTTATTCTGAACAAAGTCTTCATATCTGTAGAGGTTGCCTCTATCAGTAAGTACATCTAAAACAAATATTATACCCTTATCAATCCATTCCTTTACATATCTGGACTTGTTTCTAGACAATACACGCTGATTGTTCCAAATTGTGCATGAATGTGGAGAAAAATTGTGTTTGAATGAAATCTTCCAAGCTTCAAGAGCTTGTTTGTGAAAATTGGCAAGCTTGAGAGGCAGTTTATTACACATATAATTACAAGATAATAGAAATCTTAGGCCACGACACTTCTCAAATAGCAAATTAGGAATATAAAACCACTGACAATTATTTTTTGACAAACACTGCTTAATCCAATTGATCTTGAACATCCGATTGATTGTTTGAAAATCTAATACATTAAAGCCCCCTTCAGCGTAGCTTCTAATACATGTTTTTCTTTTAACATACTCAGTTTTGTTTTTCCATATGAATTTAAATATGAGAGAATCAATGGCTGCACATGTCTTTGGATCAACATAAAGTGAGATGGCAGGGTATACTGTTCTTGAGATACCTTCTGCCTTTGACAGCAGTACACGGCCTTGTATGGTAAGGTCTCTTTACAACCAGCAGTTAAACACCTTTTTTGCTTTTTCTATCTTGGGCAAGAAGTTGGCAGATACTCTATCAGATGCTGATTTATTTATTAAGATACCAAGATATCTCACTGATTTTTTAACATCTATACCACTTATTGATGTCTTATCAGAATTATGTACTGTTAAAATTTCACACTTACTCTGATTAATTGTAAGACCTGAGGCCTTAGAGAAATTCTTTAAAGCCTTCATTAAGATCGGCACTTGAGCTTCATCCTTTAAAAAGAGACATGTATCATCAGCTAGTTGACTAATTATTAAGTTTTTCTCCTATTTTTATACCTTCAATATCTGTACAATGTACCGTGTATAGGTTAATAAGTTCTGCAGCAATTAAAAATAAAAAAGGGGAAATCGGGCATCCCTGTCTAATACCCCGTTTAACATCAAAACGAGGTGACGTACCGTTAACCAAAGAGACACTGCTATTGATATTTTTATAGAGAGTGTGAACCATCTTTCTGAAATTTTCCCCAAAGCCAAAATGAAGTAAAGCTTCACTAATGAATGGATATTCCACAGTGTCGAAGGCTTTGTAAAAATCTAAAAAAAGTATTAGTGCTTCTTCGTTAATTAAATCAGAATAATCTAATATATCTAGGATTAAACGAATATTATTACTTACATGTCTGTCCTTCATAAACCCAGATTGAGTAGGTGATATAATTTTGTTCAGACAGGGTTTCAGTCTTTTAGCATAGAGTGAAGCGAACAATTTATAATCTGAATTTAATAGTGATATTGGACGCCAATTATCTAAATATAAACTATCTTTGTTTGGTTTAGAGCAATGAGGCCTTGTTTCATTGATTCAGTTAGCTCTCCGTTCTCAGTACATTCCTTAAAGACAGCCAAAATCATATCTCTAATATCCTCCCAAAAGGTTCTGTAAAGCACCTGCAGCGCCTGGCTCTACAAACTGCGGCCGCCTCGATCTCGTGAGGTCATCGTTGCCCACGTGTGCATGACGTCAGAGCAAGTCGGACACAAATCTAACCGGCTGCATTCTGCGGCGATCGATTCTGCACAGGCCTGGCTCATCTCGAACGAGCCTATTGATTATTGATCAGTGATCAGCTCAGAGGGACTCTCTTTATTTGTGTAACATAATATTGATTAGTGCAGTGCTGAGGTGAATAGGCTGTGTGTAAAGTTCACAGTACCAATGTAGTACAAAGAAGTACTGACGTTTCAAGTACAACTGCTGTCAGCAAAATGTCCGGAAACAAAGAGGTGTATCCTAAATGATGGTGACCACTACCCAGAATGCAACACGCCATCACGTGGTTGCCTTGGCCTGTTCTGAAAGGTCACCACGTGATGGCGCTGCAACAACAGGAGCTTTTCTTTATTGAACAAACTGCACATGTCACACATTGACAATAAAAGGATTCACAGTGAGGTCCAAACAGATCAGCCAGAGGTTATTATTAAAAAATTAAATACAGCAACAAGAACATTTAAGGCACAATTTATAATAGTATGGCCAATTTAAGAATCAAGGCACTTACACAGTCAGCAAGTGTTCAGTCCAGAGAGATCGGCTCCTTCAGAACGCTGGAGAATGTCAGGGAGAACTGAACATCAGCCTCAGATCTTCAGTGTGACGGCCTCTCTGTCGTCACACAGGAAAAAGGAGCGTTTTGTTTTTGTTTTTTTTTGTTTAGTTTTTTAACTTTTTATTAGCAAACAACAGAGAACATACAGAAATCATAAACAAACAACGCCAGGGAATCGGAACATTGAGAGAGATCATAAAACAGCTCATAAAAAAATGTTATACAGAGTACATATATTTAGGGTTTTGATAGCTTTCCTATTTTTAGAATATAGGATTTAGGAAATGTATAGTTTGACTTCATTTTCAAAAAAGGAGCGTTTGGTTTGTTACTTTACAGACCTGACAGGTGACGTCAGAGGGAGGTGAGTGATGTTGTAACTGCATCCGGGGATCAAACTGCAAGTGTTGGCAGATGGATTCGTTACGTCACACAGACATACACGCAGGGGCGGAGCTTACCTACTCATCAAAACACACACACACACACACACACACACACTCTCTCTCTATATATCTCTCTATCTCACACTGGTCGCTGCTTCCTGCGGACTGTTGTTGTTCTGCTCGACACTAACAGCAACTGTGGAGATGTCTTCAGACCGACACACGGAGCGACGCTCGCGCTCCTAACTTTTCACCTGGTTATGTTAGTTAGCTCGGGTTAGCTCTGATTAACCCGGGTTAGCTGTCCCGCTCCGGGATTTATGTCCTCCTTGTGGAGGAGGACGGGCTAACTAGCCGCTTAGCTCCGTTAGCATGTTCCAGCTAATCGTCCAGTATTATTAATGTTAGCATCCTTAGCCAAGCTCCACTGGAGGAGACAGGTTAGCTGTTAGCTTCTGGTTAATGTATTTCTATAGAATGGCTGTGTAGCCCGAGAGCTAGCTTCTCTTTATGTTGTCCAGTTAGCTGCTGCTATAGTTAGCTAAACTGTTCGCTCTGTGTTCTTATTTGACATTTAACACATATCCCGGGTTCTTTCCGTTATGTATTGCTGTATTCAGACAACAGAGGTTGTTACTGTGGTGAAATGTCTGTTTAATGATTCAGCTAGCTAACAGCTAGTCATAGCTAACGTTAGCTGTTAGCCGGAGCTAACGGGAGTCTGATGCCTTTGTTTCCATCTGAAGGAAACGGTTTATGATGTGAGAGCAGTTAGCTCTGTCTGTTAGCGTAGTTAGCAGGTAGATTAGAGTAGACACACATACAGCAGCCTGTTCGTTTGCAATATTTTAATGTTTTTGAGTGTAGCAGATGCTAAGCTAACAGCTAATTCAGCCCCACAGAGCTGAGGTCAGTCTTTGTCTGCAGAGCTGTTTCTGGGCAGATTCAGTGTTAGTTTGATTTGTGACTGACATGCAGCTGGCAGCTCCTCCAGCTGTTTAGTGACCTTGGACTCATCATCATCAAAATAACCCTGCAGCTGGTGGAGACAACGGGTTATTATGGCCCTCAGATCAGGCTGCAGGCAGAGCCGCTCAGCATTTGTCATCTACCTGCTCATACTGTCAGGTGAGTTCACTGGTTTAGGATCAGCTGTTACAAACCTGAACTAATCCAGACTACTGTGATGTTATCAGGCAGAATGATCCTGTTAATTCTACTAATGACTTCTTATTTCTCGATACATGAGAAATAAAACCCCAGCAGGTGTGTTAAAGACAAGTCAAACATCTGCATAACATAAAAAAACATTTGAACATGTTTCCTCCAATCAAAGATGGCGTCCAGAAGACACGTGTCCTAAATTTGAACCTTAATAAACATTTTAGTTATATTTTCTATATTCTCATACTAAATATATAAAAAGAACAAAATCATCTTGTCATTTTAAAACCAGAGGTTAAATTATGAGGCACATTTTCAGGAGTCAGATTAAAATAATCTACCTTTAGTCACATAAATTAGAATGAATGTGTAAACACTCATTTTAGTGTTTAAAGATAAATGTCTGTCATAATATAGTTTTAATACAGATTTTCAGATTTTCTACACATTAAACTATTTGTAGTCGCATTTTGAGCACATTAACCAGCTAAGACGTCTTCTTGTTGTTTGTTTAAGCTGATTAGCTTTAGTGCAGTCAGTCTGTCTACAGCTGCAACTTTTTCATTATCAATTAATCAGCTGGTTCCTTTCTTGATTAATCGTTTAGCTGCAGTTATCCAGGGTCCTTGTTAATGTCTTCAAATGTCTTGTTTTGTCCGACCAACAGTCCAAATCTCAGAGCCGTTTAAAATAAAGAAAAGGCAGTAAAACGTCACACATGAGGAGCTGCAACCATCAAACATTTTGGATTTCTGCTTGAAAACTCAAATCGCTGCAGATTCGCTGTTTGTTGGTTGATCGACTGATTGATGCAGTGAGTCAGTGACATTTGTCATTATGGCCTAAACTCCCACAGTTACAGTCGGGTTGAGACGTTATTGATTATATAAGTTATATTAAAGTGGCAGCTTTGTGTGTTTGGGACTCCATCTTCACATCATGACGAGCTGCTCTGGTTCATTACTGCAATGCAAACGTGATCAATCCATCAGACAGATCCTGACACGTCTAGTCATTAATGTGTATTGTGTGTTTATTTGATGAAAGTGACGATGAAGAAGAGGGTCTTCCTCACTGAGAAGTGTCCTGTTGTTTCAGCAGTGACTGTGATGCTAATGTTAGCAGCTTCCTGTTAACTGTGTCTGTGTGTTTCCCAGGATGCATTGCTGCGTCTCAGAGGAACGACAACGTCTACGTGTCAGGGATTTCCAACGGTGAGGTCACAACCATGATGATGTCACAACCACGATGATGTCACATCAAACACAACTGTTGCGACGAGCTCAACATCTGCATTGTGAATCTAACGGTCTATTTCCCTCCCTGTCTGTCTGTCTGTCTGTCTTTCTGTTCAGCCTGTGGCGAGGTGGCAGAACTCCTGCGAGCGTCCAGCGGTGTGATCACCAGCCCCGGTTGGCCCTTTCAGTATCCGGCCAGACTGAACTGCAGCTGGAACATCAGAGCCCGACCTGGAGACACCATTACCATCAGGTAACACACGGGCTGTTGCCATGGTTACAGCACCAGAAATAACTTGTTCTGAGGACATATATGGTCATGTCCTCGCACCACGTCCACATCAGTCTGAAAGATCTGAAAATATTGTTCTTTATCTAAACGCTCTGCAGAGGGAACACATCCAACACGTGGACGCAGAAAAGTCTCTTTCCCAAAAACAGCTGCTTAATAAAACGGCTGATTGTTGAAGAGACATAAATACGTCCGGAAAAAAAGATAACCAAAACTGCTTTTTATCGATTCCATAGTTTTAACCCATTTTTATTTAACAAAAAGGCCAAACTGCTGCGTTAGTGTTAATTTATCTTTCATGATTTAAATATAGTTTTCTGATTAATTCAGAACTTCCAGAACCAGCCAGAGGACAGGTCACAGGGTTCAGAACCAGCCAGCGGAGAGTTCATGGTTCATAACCAGCCAGCGGAGAGGTCACAGGGTTCAGAACCAGTTAGGGAGAGGTCACAGCGTTCAGAACCAGCCAGCGGAGAGGTAACAGGGTTCTGAACCAGTTAGGGGAGAGGTCACAGAGTTCTGAACCAGTTAGGGGAGAGGTAACAGGGTTCTGAACCAGTTAGGGGAGAGGTCACAGGGTTCAGAACCAGTTAGGGGAGAGGTCACACACAGGTCTGAACCCTGTGACCTCTCCGCTGGCAGGTTCTGAACCGTGTGTGACCTCTCCCCTAACTGGTTCAGAACCAGCCAGCGGAGAGGTCACAGGGTTCAGAACCTGCCAGCGGAGGTCAAGTCAGTGTTAAAAACCTTTTAACAGAAAATTCCTTTTGACTTATAATTGCCCCTTCTCTCCTCCCGTAGTTTCCAGGACTTTGACCTCCAGGGTTCCCATCGTTGCTCCTCAGACTGGATGTCCATCAGCAGCTACAGGAGCCTGGATGGGCTGCGGGTTTGTGGTTCCTCCCTGCCGCCACCCTACATCTCCTCCCAGGACCACGTATGGATCCACTTCCACTCTGACGACAGTCTAACGGGAAAAGGCTTCAGACTGTCCTACATCACTGGTGAGGATGTAGGACTCACAGGACTTGTAGACCTGTAAGTCTGTAAAGCTGTACTGTGGTGGTGTAGGTTACTAAGCTGATTCAAAGATTTCTCCATGCAGGGGGGATTTGGACCGACAACCTGTGCGTCCTACCCCTGCCTTTGATCAGCAGAGTTGTCAGCCTCCTCTGGCTGTTACATAACAGTTGTTTACAGAGCAAACAACGGTGGCAGAATGACATAATCCTGGATTAGAGGCTGATGTAAATCCTTTCAGCTGATCCATCAAACCTCAAGGGACTGAAGTAGAAGATTTGTGAAAGATACTAAATGCATATCAGTTATAGGGCATTGTTGCCACATGACCAGATGGCTGGCAGTAATTAATCAATAACCAATAAAACCCTGTTGTTGTAGGTAAGCCGGAAGCGTCCAGCTGTGATGTGGACCAGTTCCACTGCTCTAATGGCAAGTGCATCCCAGACTGGTGGCGCTGTAACTCCATGGACGAATGTGGTGACAATTCAGATGAGGAGCTGTGTGTGGACTCGCCGTTCTCCTTCCAGCCCTGCAGCCTGAACCAGTTCCCCTGCCTGTCCCGCTACACCCGAATCTACACCTGCCTGCCGCACAGCCTGCGCTGCGACGGCAGCATCGACTGCCAGGTAACAAAGCAGTTCAATCACTTTTACGCAGTCCCAACACCGAACATGACCTGGTTACAGCACCACAAAGGCTTATGGATGAAGTCACACTTATTTTGGTCAGACTACGTGATGGTAATAATTTGGCAGCTTGTGTTAGACGGTTGTCTTTTCTTTTTTGTTACAACAAATGATTAATCAACGAATAATTATTGGATTTACTTACAGCCTGAGATCAGAAAATACATGACGACATCCTGCATTTGTTCGTAGTGGCCCATGTAGTAGTAGTAGTAGTAATAATAATTATAAGAAGAAGCCATTGTAAACCAGAGCAGCTGCTAATAGAGCAGAAGGTTTCCAGACATCTGCATCAAAAATCACTGTAAGAGTAAAACAGCTGCACAGCTGGAAACAACAGACATGCTGCTGCAAGGACATACAAATCAGTGTTTGATAAATACTGGACATTATTTTTTATATATATATATTGCTATTGCTATATATATATATATATAGCAATAGTTTCATCCATCCATTAATTCATTTCCTGAAGCTTATCTGGGTCTGGGTCATGGTGGCAGCAGGCTAAGCCAAATAGGATATATAATCCCTCCTGTGTGTTCTGGTCTGCCCCTGGGTCTCCTCCTCCATCAGAGGATCCTGATCAGGTGCTGAACCACCTCACTTGACTCTTTTCTACATGAAGGTGCAGTGGTTCTCCTCCTGGATATCAGAGCTCCTCATCCTGTCTCTAAGGCTGAGACCAAGCACCCTTCCAAGGAAACTCATTTCAGCTGCTTGGATCCACCATGTCATTCTGTCAGTCACTACCCAGAGACTAGGACAAGAGCTGAGGACTGGTCTCAGTCTCGGTTATACAAGGACCGGGTGGCTCAGAATAATGGCTCTGGTACCCCATACTCCTACAGTAACCCCACAAGATACCCAGAGGATCACATGTTTGAAATATTTGTGTGATCATTTTTATTTTTTTATTTATTTTTTATTTTTTACAGGACCTTGGTGATGAGATTGACTGTGACGTTCCCACTTGTGGAGAATGGTTGAGGAACTTCTACGGCTCCTTCAGCTCTCCAAACTACCCAGACTTTTACCCTCCAGGAAGTAACTGCACTTGGCTGATTGACACCGGAGACCACAGGAAGGTAACCTTTGACCTCCATCTTCACCACAAACAATTGACCTGGCAGAGGCTTGAAGATTTCCTACCAGTTCCTCCCTGAACTCCCAGTGAAGTAAAGCTAACGTCTTGATCTTCCTCCTCCTTGCCCTCGCTCCTTCCTTTTCCTGCAGGTCATCCTGAGGTTTACAGACTTTAAACTCGATGGGACAGGTTATGGCGACTATGTGAAGGTCTACGACGGCCTGGAGGAGAACCCTCGCCGTCTCCTCAGGGTGCTGACCGCCTTTGACTCCAGAGCGCCGGTCGCTGTGGTTTCATCATCAGGTCAGCTCAGAGTTCACTTCTACGCCGATAAGATCAATGCTGCCAGAGGATTCAACGTCACCTACCAGGTGTGTTGGATTTGATGTTCAACCTTTTTCTGTGATTCGGTCTCTGTGTTTTTAAGGTGGACGGGTTCTGTTCAACTTGTTTCCATGTCTCTCTCTCTTTCTGTGTTCTTAAGGTGGATGGGTTCTGCCTACCATGGGAGGTTCCCTGTGGGGGGAACTGGGGCTGTTACACCGAGCAGCAGCGCTGTGACGGGTACTGGCACTGTCCCAACGGTCGCGACGAGCTGAACTGTTCTTCGTGTCAGGAGGACGAGTTCCCCTGTTCCAGAAACGGAGCCTGTTACCCTCGATCTGACCGCTGCAACTACCAGAACCGCTGCCCCAATGGTTCTGATGAGAAGAACTGCTTCTTCTGCCAGCCAGGAAACTTCCACTGCAAGGTACCATAAACCTGTCTGCTGGTAAACATAGAATTCATAACGTAATAGATGTTATACTAAAATACACATCATATAAAAAAAAAAAAAACTTCCACTACAACCTGAAAGAGTTTCCTTATCTAAACACCTGTGAACTACTGACCATGAAATACATTCCACAAGGCAGATAATTCTCTACTGTTCTGTGTAATAGAACATTATTACTTAATTTTTACCACCAAGAATTTAAAATACAAACAGAAGCCATAACCAAATCAGGATCGCAAACCAGGGGCAGATAAGAGGAAGTAAACTAGGGGCAGAAACGAGAACGCAAACCAGGGGCAGATGCGAGAATGCAAACCAAACCAAGGACAGAAACGAGAACGCAAACCAGGGGCAGATAAGAGGAAATAAACCAGGGGCAGAAACAAGAACATAAACCAGGGGCAGATACGAGAAAGCAAACAAGGATATTCCTTTGTGTTTGAGAACCTGCGTACATTTAGAAACAGTCCTGAAAAGACGTGTGAACAAACCTCTAAAGCTCCTGTACTGCCTGGACCATTAATATCTCTTTGCCCCCTGACCTTCCTGCAGAATAACCGCTGTGTGTTTGAGTCGTGGGTGTGTGATGCCCAGGACGACTGCGGTGACGGCAGCGATGAGGAGAGTTGTCCCGTCATCGTTCCCACCAGAGTCATCACCGCCGCCGTCATTGGCAGCCTCATCTGTGGCCTCCTATTGGTCATCGCCCTTGGCTGCACCTGCAAACTCTACTCACTGCGCATGTTTGAACGCAGGTGATGACAGAGGGACACCTGTGTTTCTTGTAAATGTCACTGTTCTCAGTGTGAGCTGTGTGATTCGAGCTTTGTGATTGGTTGTTATAGGTCATTTGAGACCCAGCTGTCCAGAGTGGAGGCGGAGCTACTGAGGAGGGAAGCACCGCCCTCTTATGGTCAGCTGATCGCCCAGGGACTGATCCCACCTGTGGAAGATTTCCCAGTGTGCTCTGGGAGCCAGGTACAGATACACTGTCTGTCTGCAGTCTTAATTGGAACCCCATCTGTCTGTCCAGCTAGTCATTCCCCTCAGGTAACTGATTCACCTGAACATTTTCAGACTGAACTCACCTGGTCTCTGATGTGCTCTACTTTAACCCTTTGAACCAGATCAAAACATCACAGCGTGTCTTCTCAGAGAATTGACAACAGTTTATTTGTTGGCAGGTAACGTGCAACATATTCCATTCTCTCTGAGAGACACAACTTAAACCAGAGCAGCCTGCTTACTGGGAGCGACTTTGAGCTGAACAAATATAGCATTCATGTGGAATAAAATAAATAACATTCTATAAAATAAAAAACACAACACACCACTGTGAGTGTGTGTATCGTCGCTCACTGACTTGAGTCGCAATGCTCATCTGAATGCACAGATTTGATTGGCTGAGTAGCATCACGTGAAATGACTTAGATTGGTCTGAGAGTTTCCTCGGTGGCTGAACCAGTGCCGTGAAGGCTAGAAAAGCTGCGCCAGTTAAAATGGAAACGCTCCGTCAAAATAATTTATCAGTTATAGTTCCGGGTCCAGGTGGGACAGCGTCTGGGTCTGGACCCGGACTGCGGTCTGCCTATTTGTGACCTCGGCTGTAGGGTTGCTGTCCTTGCAATATCTCTGTTACCGACAGCTGAGTGAGTGGCGACTGAGTTGCGGTCCCACTCTCTCTCTGCCTTAGTGCTAGCTGGCTTTGAAAACTTGTCATATTCCTTGACGTGAATAACCTTCAAATGTCTGATGAGGTTTGTGGTGTTGAAACATTTTGGTTGTGTTCCTCCATGAGGATTCATTGGAAAACACCTTGCAAATTGCAAATTTATTGTCTTTTTCAGGCACATGGTAGAACTGCCAGACCTTGAAGCCATTTTAGGAGCATGTAGAGAAATTGTCTTGAATATTTTGCATCATCTGATCTGCTCTTCCTATCAGCCTTTGAGCTTTTGATCATATGAGAAGATATTCCTCAGTAGACAGAGCTGCCCAGTTGTCATGGAATTCCATGCTGAAAAGATAAACTGTCTGAAATCACTCCTCTATTTAGGATGACAACCAATCAGCTGGTTTTGATTCCTTGTTGAAACAGAAGTCAACTTGATGGTGATCATCGGCTTCACATTCAGTATGATTGAACTTTCACGAGCTTCTGGGACTTGAATCAAAAACACTATACGAGGGGACACGTTGCTCAGGGAGTGAACTAGTTTATTGTGCTTTCTGTGCCAAAAGCCTGTAAATAAACTGAGTAAAAACAGCAAGATTCTGAGGATCAGTGAAGAATGATCTATTTAAGAAAGTAAACTTCATTGAAGTAGAAACCTCGTCTCTGATTTTATTTTATTCTACTCTCTCTGTCCTCAGGCGTCTGTCCTGGAAAACCTCCGTCTGGCTGTTCGCTCTCAGCTCGGCTTCACCTCCCTGAGACTCCCCTCCTCTGCTCGTCATAGCAACCTGTGGCGCCGTCTCTTTACCTTCTCGCGGTCACGGCGGTCAGGTTCTTTGGCTCTGGTCTCTGCTGACCTAGAGGACAGCGCTGGCACTGGGAGCTCTGGGAGTTCTGGTTCAGACTTGCTGTCTCCGGACTCAGACGACACAGACACGGAGGGTGAGCGAGGGAGGGAGCGAGGTGTGGGCGCGGTGGGAGGGCCCGTCGCCCCCCTCCCCCAGAAAACCCCACCCTCCACCGCTGTGGAGGCCGTGGTATCTGTGACACCGTCTGCAACCTCCATGACCCCGACACATGGCCGTGAAGGAGGCCAGGAAAGGACCAGAGAGGCCCTGCCCCCCTCCAGTCCTGTCTCTGTGGTAACCTCCAGTCCAGATCCCGAATGTCACAGCGATGCAACAGAGCTCCAGGCTCCGCCCACCTCTGCCCTGCAGCGACTGGCCCAGAACCTGCACCGCCTCGCCAGGAACCTGACAAGAACCAGCCAGAACCAGCAGGACCAGACCTGGACCAATCACAGTCCACTTCGCCAGCTTGAGACAGGAAGAGGTGGCACTGAGGGTGCCGAGCGACGAGGAAGCAGAGAAGAAGAAGAAGATGTGGAGCTCCTGATCCCTGTGTCCGACTCTGACTCCTCCTCCTCCTCCTCTTCCTCCTCATTGGTCAGCGACGTCCGACAGCCGCTGCTGGAGTCACACCCCTCCTCTACCACAGTTCACCCCCCCCGCCATCATCGGGGAGGGCGGGACGGCCCCTGTGAACACTGCGGGATGGTCCATACGGCTCAGATCCCCGACGCCTGTCTGGAGGCCACGGGCAAGACGGAGAGCAGCGACGACGAGCTGCTGCTGCTCTGCTAACAGGCTAACCTGCCGGGCTAACATGCTAACTGACAGGCTAATACTTATAACACTACACCTACAGCTAGCTAACATGCCAACTGACAGGTTAATACTTATACTACCCTGACCTAACACCTACAGCTAGCTAACATGCTAAGTGACACATGGAATACTGTTAATACTACCCTGGTCCTACTCCGACAGTCAGCTGACATGCTAACTGACTGGCTAACACTACTAATACTACCCTGACCCAGCATCTCAGACTTCAGACAGCTAGCCAACATGCTAACATCGCTCAATGGAATACAACTAGCCAACAGGCTAACAGATTAGACTGGACTACAGCTAGAAGCATGCTAACGCCTCAGACTAGACTACAGCTAGTCATAATGCTAACACTTTGACTGGGCTACAACTAGGGATAATCTAACACCTGTTAGCATGTGTTAACATGTTAGCTGGATTAAAGGTTAGCTCTCAATGATGTCGGAGATGAACAGACCAATCAGAGACTGAGGGGAATGATGTCACTGATTGGATTCTGATGTTGATACGAAATGAAAACTCTCCTCCGTTGTTCCCCCGGTCCGTCCGTTAAAACGTTCCCCTCCTCCCTGAATGAGGACGTCCTGCTTAGTACGACTTCACGAACACTCACCTCTTCCTTGTTGGTACGACTGTAAACTGTGTCCTGACAGAACAAAGTAATGGTTCCCTGTTGATGAGAACATTAAATTCTGATCCAGATGATTTGATCCAGGACCCTTCTCTGCCTCTGAACCAGGGACATGTTGGACTCCTGGTCAGGTGCAAGAGTTTAAATGGTCCTCCCCTTTGTGCTGGTTGTCAAGTCTGTTAAAGAATGATGAGGGTCATGTGACCAATGGAGGTAGCCAAAGATAGCTGCTAGCAGGCTAGTTTGTTTGAAGCTACTTGTACTGTAAAACTAACAAGTCTTTTCTCGGTACAGAGTACACCAAGTTTGGACTCTTCAGAGTTCAAACGTGTCTCAAAGGTCCGCTAACTGAAAAAAGAAACAGCTGTCACCTTCACTGTAATGTATATTTAAAATATACACCACACTTCTTACATTTATATATTTAAAGTTGGGCTTGATGAAACTAGTCTGTCCGACAGACACTGATAAAGAAACGGCTCTAATCCTGATTTATAGATGTTATCAGCCGTCGGAGGCAGCGAGCGTTTGTAAGACGTCCTGAAATTTCTTCATAAATGTTTTTATTATTTATTTATTCACAATTCCTGTTATTATGTATCAATACATGCAGTTGGGTTTATTGATATTTAAAATGAAGCACAACAACACAAACGTCATTTTCAGTCATCATTTTTTATACTTTTGTAAAAATGAAAACCAAACCGTTGAGTTGATCCCTCAGACAGCAGTTTGCTAACGATTGATGCTAATGCTAGCTGGGCTACCTCCCCAGGTCATGTGACCCTCCTCATGCTCGTCATAGCAACTCTGTAGAGTCACATGGTTCAGGTTCCTGTCTGGATCCCTCCTGGTGTTAAACGTTTCTACCTGTTCGGTTCTCTGACCGGTTCTAAAGGGAAGACGAGGTTCTAGGCTGCTCTGTTCTAAAACACAGAGAAGGTCTCGTTACAGAAAAGGTTATAGAGCTGACGACTGTACAAGAACATTCTGTAAAGAGAAAACAAAATATAAGAGCAGCTTTTCATATGTTTGAAAGGTCACGAGTCGTGTTTACACTTCATATTCAACTTTAAGGACTGAACCAGGTCCAGAACCAAATCCAACAGAACCACATGGTCTGCAGGTTCAGTTGTTTCTGGACAGATTTAAAAACTGACATCAAAGTTCTAGATTATAAACGTTGGAATTCTGATTTTGTGACAAAACATGAAAACTCTGAGCTCCATCTGATTTACTCCTCCTCCTCCTCTTCCTCCTGATTTACTCCTCCTCCTCTTCGTCCTGATTTTCTCTCCTCCCTCCTCCTCTTCCTCCTCAGACTGAAGCCATTCAAATGGACCCATCTGTATTTATGATCTTTTTGGTACTCAGATCTCAGCTGCCCTCGTGTGACTGTGTATATTTATTATTATTATTAATACAATTGTGGTTATTATTATTGTGTTAATTTGTTGTGTAGCTGTTTTTCTGACCTGCATGATTCAAGGTGTTTGGTGTTAGTTTTTCTTTGAGTCTGTAAAGTTAAAAACTGTTAAACTGCACTAAAGATTAAAGGTTCACGTTTCAGTCACGTTGTTTTATTAATATACATATAATATATATAAATATAATAATGTGAAAGTATATGACCGAACATGAAGAGATCTGCTTCCCTCTGCTGGTCAGTGTTTCTCAACCTGAGGCTGCGGACCCTCTGAAGGACGCTTCAGCTGGGTGAGTTTATAGTTTCTTTTTCCTCCTTTGAATTTGTTCATGAGATATTTAAACACAAAAAAATATCAAGAGAACAAAAATATCAACATGAGTTTGTCAAAGTAAGAAAACCAGAATAAACTTGTATCAATAATCAGCTGCCACTCAAAACGTTTCAAAAGAATTCAATCAGAAATGATTCATTCTCAAATTAAATAATAAGATTTAGTTGCTTGTTGTAGCGCCAACATCAGATATACTGTTTTTAGATTTTAGTCAGTTTGGACTGAACGGATCTCAGAAGGAAACTTTCTCTGAAAACAAAGAAAAAAATGAAAAATGTCATGTCATGTCAGTGATAGCTTACAGAACCGAAGTCGGTAAACCACAACACATTTTTACAGAAAACCACTGAGTTGAGAATCTTTATTTTTCAGTTTTCATGTTCTTTAACTTATTTCACAGTTGATGTTTTTTATGTTCTAATGTTCCATGCAAAAACATAAAGAACCAAACCTCCATGTTCCTGTGTCTCCATGGAAACTATCAGTCTATGGTTTCTGGACATGCCCTAACAGTCACATGACTCCTGAGGAGCTGCTGTTATTGGTTGGCAGCTGGAGGTGACATGGCCTCTCCTCCTTTTTTTTACCCAGCATCCTTTGCTGCGTGGCCTCCCTCCCTGCCGGTGACATCATTGTGACGCTGTTATGTCATCACTGTGATGTCATCATGCAGCATGCAGCACCAGAGAAAGATCAAGGGACTTTTTTTTGGCTCCACCCAGCAACAACATGTCCCCTCCTGCCTCCTCCCGGCCCATTGCAATGGCAATACAATTGATCCCACCACCTGACACTATGACTTCCTGCCCTCTGTCTCCTTATTGGTCAGTGGGGCCAAGGCGGGGTCCACCAATGAGGTGGCAGGAAACAGTTTAAACCAGCCAATCACCATGTTGGACAGGTCCAGATCGTCCAATAGGATCTGAGCGGAGCCCATGAAGGATTTATGATCCATCCGACCGTAGTCGCCCCACACGATGATCTACAAGGAGGGAGAGAGACAGACAGGCAGACGGACAGTTTAGCTGTACAGAACATAAAATGGTCAATCTGTCAGTTAAGTTTGTTTAAAATTCATCAGTGAGACGATCATGTGACTTCTGTTAATCACTGTCAGATTTATGGCAGAACTGTAATATTGTAGTGAATGTCTGAATCTGCTGGCAATGAAAAATGATTTGAACGTGTTTCAGTAAAAACAAAGAATAACAGGAACTTCCAGGTATATGATGATGATTAAACACAAATGTGTTATTTTATATAATATATTTATTAAAGGGGTTTTATTTTGAACTGAACTGGATGTGTGATGTCACACATGGATGGAACCTGAAGTTTTCTTGTTAAATGTTTCACTATAAACTCTGACCTTCAGCTTCAGTCGAACAATTAATGAAGTTTCTGTCGTGTAGACGTCGTCTGTGTGGGCGTGTCCATACTGGGTTTGATTGACAGGTAAACTAAATGCACTCGTACAAGTTCGTCACTTTTCTGCAAAATTGTAATAATGTATATACATATATATATATATATATATATATATATATATATATATATACACACACACACACACACATAACTTACCTGCAGTACTTTTCCTTCTGGGTTTTCTTCAAACTGCAGCTGTTGTTGATAAAGAGGGTCGAGTGTTTTTCTCGCCAGACGAGTTCTTCTCTTCAACACACACTTCCCGTTATCCATCAGATACACCTTCACATACGGAGCTACACACACAATTAACACACAGAGTTCAGCTGCAGTCTGAATAGGTGAAACCAGTTTGTGTAAAACATCTTTCATCCTAAACTTTGACTTGTGAGACCACGAGTAGTGTGTAGTACAGTATTAGTATTAAGACAGTGTAGTAGTGTGTAGTACAGTATTAGGACAGTGTAGGACAGTATGACAGTGTGTATTAGTGTGTAGTATTTTCACCTGGAGTGTTCTTGTTGCCTTGTTTACCCACAAGCCCCCGGGCTCGGATCACCTCCACGTCCAGACGCTCCTTCCTATACACCATCCCGATCTGGATATCACCTGACCACCAAATGGCCAATCAGAGGAGCTCATGTTATATGACATCACAGATAACAGTCAGACAGTTTCCTCAGGTGTTTTATTGTTATTTGTTTACAATAAAAATATAAACACATCAGTGTCTCACAGCTGTTTTTTTCCTTTATATTGTTACTAATATATAAATATAAACACTGATGTATAAATGTAAACATTTGTTTAAATATAAACACTAATATATAAATATAAACAGATGTATAAATATAGACACTAATGTATAAATATAGACACTAATGTATAAATATAAACACTAATGTATAAATGTAAACACTGATATATAAATGTAAACACTAACATATAAATACTAATTTATAAATGTAAATGATGAATAAATAGAAGTAAAAATAAATAAATATAAATAATATATAATGATGTAGAAATATAAAGTATAAAGTTTTGATTGGTCATTACCCATAGGGGGCGTGGCCAGTGTCTGACGTCCAGCCAGCTGGGCAGGGCCTAATCCCTCCAGGAAGCCGGTGAACTGTTTGTCTGACGCCAACTTCACTCCCGGAAATATTAGACTGAAGAGACAGAGAAAAAAACAAAATATATTGCAGAGAAAGAAAATTCAATATCACAGAGAGAAAATTAAACAATGAATTCTTAAAGATGCAGGTGGAAAAGAAAATACAATAAAGTAAAACACTAAAATAAGAAAGGAGAACCAGAGCAGTGAATAAAGGGGAGTGACAGATTAAAAAGGGGAGTGGCAGATTAAAAAGGATAGTGACAGATTAAAAAGAGGAGTGGCAGATTTAAAAGAGGAGTGACAGATTAAAAAGGATAGTGACAGATTAAAAAGAGGAGTGACAGATTAAAAAGGATAGTGACAGATTAAAAAGAGGAGTGGCAGATTAAAAAGGGGAGTGACAGATTAAAAAGAGGAGTGACAGATTAAAAAGAGGAGTGACAGATTAAAAAGGGGAGTGACAGATTAAGAAGAGGAGTGACAGATTAAAAAGGATTGTGACAGATTAAAAAGAGGAGTGGCAGATTAAAAAGGGGAGTGACAGATTAAAAAGAGGAGTGACAGATTAAAAAGGATAGTGACAGATTAAAAAGAGGAGTGGCAGATTAAAAAGAGGAGTGACACATTAAAAAGAGGAGTGACAGATTAAAAAGGGGAGAGACAGTATAAAGAGGTGTGATTCGTACGCTCCAGGTTTGGGTTCCTCTGCGTCCGGGTCGCGGCTCAGTTGACGGGTGAAACGAGATTTAAACTCGATAGCCAAACCGGTTTCTACGCTCCTCTGGACAGGAAGTCTGACCACCTTCTTTTTCTTCTCCTCCTCTGGATGGACGGAAGGAGACAAACAGAGAGAGCGAAGAAGAAGATGTGAATAACAGCTGGTAACTGATCAACACTGAATATCTGCAATAACTTCATCCTGTCTGCAGGAGGCAACAGAGATCATTTAGCTAAAATAAGTTCCAAACATACAGTCGTCAACAAATCACAGCTGAGGAGGGGATTCTACCTGATATCTGATTGGTCCTGTTAACTGATTAAACTGGTTCCAGAATCTGTGGCATTTCCATCATGTGGGTTCCTGTTACTGTTAGTTAAGTTTTATTTATTCAGAAGTCTCCAAGTTAAAAACCTGAGAGAAGTCTAAGAATAAATGACATGTTTACGTCACAACAAGACAATCACACTTACACTCACAGCAGTCAAGCAGTAAAAAGCCACAGTCCACTACCTGCTCAGACTAGCTGGTGAAAAGCCACATATTTCCCTCAGGAGCTGGTGGAGACCAGAAACACATCAAACACAGGTCTGCTGGTAATGACCTCTAACCTTTAATATAACTCACAGTGAGTGTGAAGCTGTCTGCAGTAATTAATCGAATGGCACTGTGGTCAGTAGACTCCAGGGGTTTATCCAGTTTTTTACAGTGTTGATTTTGGATTGAATAATGTTTGATTTAGTTTTTTAGTTTCTGTCTGGGTTCAGCTCGAAAGAAGAAGCTAAAATTTCAGATAATGTAGTGACATTTCTTTAGTGAACATCTAGAGGAATTGTTGCTGTTTCCTCTTGAACTCTCAGTGGATTGTAGATGAGTTTAGTCCATAAATCATCAGTAAACTTTCCTGACAGAGACACGATGTCTAACAGTTCCAGTATCAGAATCCAATGTGGATTTTTAGTTTTTGAGTGAGGTGTTTAACGTGAGTTTTGTAAGACTGTCTCCTCTGGACTTTTAATGCTGAACTGCTACTAGCAGAACTACTAGAACTAATAGCAGCTATACCTGCAAACATTTCAAGCTAATAATTTTGACTACCAACCATACTCTGATTTTGTAGACTGTATATATGACAGTGATATTTCAGAGTAATCTAAGCCTTTCTACTTTTCCTTTGTTCCCTCATTCCCCCACCTCTTCCCTCCTATATGTACTGTATTATTATTTATTTAAGTGTGTCTTTACTGTTACTGGTTGTTGGTGACTTTTAGTGGTTACTGGTTAAACTGGGACTGACCCTCAGGGTTGAGCTGGGAGGCACTCTGACTCTTCTTTCCCAGTCCAACCATTCCCATCATCTTCGCTCCGAAACTGGAGCGTCGCTTCTTGTCGTCATCATCATCGTCGTTTCTCCCCAATGAACAAATCTCTCCACCGACGCTCGATGACTTCGTGAGAGGAGCTGCGGACGCCGACGCCGCCCTGCAGGAGGAGAGAGGAACAACCACACCTGTCAATCACCTGAGAGGGAGGTGGGGCATAAAGGTGGTGGTGTTGGCGGGAGAGGGGGGGGCGTCACTACTGTTGCTATGACGAATGGCCTGACTCCAGTTGGAGCGCCTCATTGGTTGGTTGCTTACTTTGAAGGCTCAGGCTCCTCCTCCTCTCCTTCCTCCACTGATTCGCTCTTCTGCAGTGTGGCTCCGCCCTCTGCCACCCCCGCTACTTCCTGTGTTCCCTCTGACCCCGCCCCCAACTCCACTGATTGGCCCTGCAGAGCCTCCGCCCGACTGTTTTGGCCAATGAGAGGCGAGAACAGCAGCATGCAGACAGAAACATGCAGCAAGAGACAAAATGATGAAGAGTAACACATGCTAACAGAAACAAGATCATGCTAACTTAAAAAAATGCTAACACAGCTAACAACGTGCAAACATAAACTATCTCAGTGTGATGTAACCAACAACAGAAAGTAAACATGCTGAAGGATGACTGATGCATCATGGGATGTGAGGCTGAATGACATATTTTCACTAAACATTTTGTTTTGCTGGAGGCGGGGTCACATGACATGCATGCTCCACAGAGGATGAACATTTTCCATTTTGGACACTGTGTTGTTTCCTCTGGTGCCCCCATCAGGACAAATGTGTAATGATCAATGAGGGGTCGCTACTGGTTTCTTTAGCTAACTGCTCCACAGGGCACATGTTGATGGTATAAATATGAATTAACATTGTACATTGCATTGTGTGCATATATTATATACGTGCGTGTGCTAACAAATGTTTAGAGCTCACAGGAATAAAAACTACAAATGTAAAATCACATTTTCTTAACTTTAATCTGAAATGCTGAAATAATTCCACAGTCTGTGATTGGCTGCTGATCTCACCTGATCCTCCGGACAGATCGGGTGTCGATGGATATGGCCGACACTTCGCTGATGTCACTGTCTGATGATTTAAAAGACAGACTGTCCCTCATCTGGAGACACAGATGGGACAGGTGAACAGGTGAATGACATTATTGATGTATGTGTTGTGTAACATGTTGATGATGTCTGCTCACCTTTGATGGATCCTTCATCACACCTGCAGAGTCAGAAGAGAGAGTTAGTTTGTTACGACACTCTGATGTCATCGTTTTGGGTAACAGAGTCAGTCTCTGGACAGTGATGTCACTGAACCCTGTGGTGATGTATTTAAATATATGTTCCTGCTCATGCACACAGAACTGACATCACACCGTGAAAACCAACCAATCATCTTCTGTCCTGAACAGCAGCTCTGACATCACAGACAGCATCATCAACAGACACTGAGACCAATAACCTGTTCTGTATCAACAGAGTAACGATGACATCACAGAGAGTCATCAGTAATCGGTCAACACAAAGATCAACACGTAAAACATCGGATTTCTGTGTTTCATCTTTTAACCGATGGAAAGAACAGACCTCCAAAATCTCGGCTTCAGTTTCTGAAGATTTACTGTGAAAAAAGAAACTGAGACGCGATGATCAGAAACTTCAGTCAGACTGGAAATAAAGTTGAAATTTACAGATAAAGACAGAATCTCTACCTTCTCTGCTCGGTGGTAACACCTCTCCTTTACATCACAACGATGGACGGATGATGGATGGATGGAAAACAAAAGAACATCAACTCGACAAGAAATGATTCACAAACACTTGAAATCACACCAAGCAGGGAACGATGGCTAAATACATGGATGGATGAGGGCTGGGGACTGAAATTTGATACCTTTATTGAGCAGTCTGATATCCTTTAATACTACAGAGAAACAAGCTTAAGTTTGGTTACATTTTACTCAAGTTAACAATCCATTAATGGAGGCAGAACAAGTAATTCATTAAACATTTGTTGAGCATAAATCATCAGTAAAGCGACGTCTTTGACTCTCAGTCCATCTTCATGGACAGTCAGTGTGCTTTACAGCCACACAGAGATCGTTAGGCTGATAGTAAACTTAACAAGCTAAAAAGGAAAGCTAACTGCATGTAAATTACAATTGGTTGAATTCTTGTAGACTTTAAGGCTTTCAGTGCCTCCTCCCTCTAGAAGTGAATCCTTCCCCCAATATTAGTAGTATTGATTAAAAGAAGGAAATGCATCGTGCAACTATTATTTATAAAAACTGGTTATGTAAAAATAGAATATATACTGTATCATGATAGCTTAATTTCTTCATCTACAAAACTAACTTGTGCACCTCAGTGTTTGATTTAGGGTCCGACTCTTTTCTCTATTTAAATGCTTCCTCTTTGTCAGAGAATAAGTAGACATAATATATCGTTTAGTTTCTATGCAGATGATACACAATTATATCTTTCTGACAACCCGAGTGATACCAGTAGTCTGACTTTAAGGCTTTAAGGACTGCTTTGATCATATTTAGTGTTGGATGTCTCCAGCTTAACGAGGAGGTCCAGAACAAGGAGTTATTCAGTCTTGTTTTTACCAGTTAAGCAGCATCTTTTGACCTCGTTTGGATCACCGTTACTCTCCATATTCAACACTCAGTAAAAAGCACTAAATCATCTGCAGTTTGTACGAAATGCAGCTGCAACTGGAACCATGTGAGGAAACACATTCCTTCTATGGACCCATTATTTCCAGAATACATTGACTGAAACTGGCTATAAGCTTTATTTCTGTCCTACTAAGCCCATATGTGAGTGCACAGTGAGGTGGGCAGAAAAAGCTCTTACAGTTCCTGAGTCCTGATTACGTTCTGTCATAAACTGGAATAAAAAACTGTTGAAAAGCAGCTGAAATGAAAAGCTTCTTCTTTTAAATGTCAGTGTTTATTATTTTATGTAATGTATTATTTGATGTATCCAGTTTTACTTTTAACTGTATAATGTTATTACTGCCTCTCCTGTTCTTTGATTATTATTTACCCAGCCCTTATGATGGATGGATGATGGATGATGGATGGATGGATGGATGGATGATGGATGGAGCTCCACTTCCTCTAATCACCATCTCATCACAGACTCAGGTGACTAACGTGTCACATGATTGAGGTTTCTACAGGGGGAGGAGCTACCTCTCTAGGGGTGGGGGTGACTAACAGCTGGTACCATACCATTGGCTGTTTTCTTCTGCTGGTCCTCCCATGTGACCTCTGCATCATGGCAGAGAGAAAGATGATTGGTCAGATGACAATGACACTTAAACTGAACTGTTCAGGTGATCCTTCTGATATCACACCAGTTAAACCAGCAGGGACACAGAGTCAAATCCCAGTAATCATCATCAACAACACCTGGTTTAAGAGTTTACGAGCTGTCGAGGATGATGAATGCATCATCAGATCCACCTGAGACTGACTTGCCTTTTCTGGTCCCTCCAGGTGTCGCTGAGCGTCTGTCTGGCTCTGACATGGACAGGTGTGATGTGATGACATCAGCATGATGTAACAAAATGAACACAGAAATGAATGAATGAATGAATGAATGGTGATGATGGAGAATGTGTGACAAACACAGATCTGACTGCAGAGTCAGCAGCTACTGGTTCTACTGAATCTACAGGTCTAGACTTACTGGACAGACTGGTTTACACATGTCAAACCTGTGACGTACACACCTGGAGTCTGCGGGGTCGGGGCAGGTGAGGGGGCAAGGGTAGTTGTCGAGACAGATGTTGGAGCAGGTGCAGGAGGAAGGGTGGGTTCAGGAGGCACCTGTGATTGGACTACAGGAGCTGGGGTCAGGGCAGCGGCTGGAGCAGGTGCAGGAGCAGGGGGTAGGGCTGGAGGAGGAGCGGGAGCTGGGGTTGGGGCTTGGACTTGGACAGGAGCTGGGGCCAGGGTCGGAACTTGGGCTTGAGCCGGGGGTGGGGCTTGGACTTGGACAGGAGGTGGGGCTGGGGCTGGGGCCGGGGCTTGGGCTTGAGCCGGGGGAGGGGCTTGGACTTGGACAGGAGCTGGGGGCGGGGCTTGGGCCGGGGCTTGGGCTTGAGCCGGGGGAAGGGCTTGGACTTGGACAGGAGCTGGGGGCGGGGCTTGGGCTTGAGCTGGAGGTGAGGCTTGGACTTGGAAAGGAGCTGGCACAGGTGCAGGTGCAGGAGGTGGGTGGGGTTGAGCGGGTCCAGGAGGAGGCGGGGCTTGGATTCGTATAAGAGGAGGTGGTTGATTATTGACAGGGGGAGGGGCTTGTTTGTAGACAGGGGGAGGGGCCTGATGATGTGGAGTGGGAGGAGCTACAGTTGCAGTTGGCGCTCCTGTTGTGGGTATGGCCAAAACTGATGGATAGCAAAAGATTTTAAAGAAATGAAAAAGAAAAGATGATCAGAGAGATGAATGACAACAAACTATTTGGTGATGAATGATCATGACCTATTTTTAACAGCTAACCAATCACATGGATACTTTTTTTTTTCTACCGTAACTTGTTAAAAGTTATTGTCGTGATAACAAGGAAACTGACAAAATGTGAGATGAGGCAACACGGTGAGTGAGTGGGACTCAGGTGTTTTAGGCCCCTGCCTCCCTGGTCTCATAATTCAGCATTCAACATAAAGTGTTGCTGAACAAGTTGGAAAACCACCTTCTGTCACCAAGACGGTTTTGTTTTTCCAGACAGACAAAATGACCAGTTCTAATTGCTACGTCAAAATAGCAGCTAGCTTGCGACAACTTATTTCCAGGTGAACTCTCTAAACATACCTGTGCCTTCTAGAAGGACTGTGTTTTGAAAGCTAATCTGCAACCTGTAGGAGCCTAAAGGTCTCAGTCTGCGTCAAACAAAGTTCTTGCTGGATCATTTAAAAGCATCTGAAACCACCTTTCTAATGTTGGAATAGGACAGGGCTGTGTCCAATAATTTCTGTAACTTTCCAAAACTGACAATCCAAAATCACACTCACTTCATGGCATGTAGGTAGGCAGGGTTTGAACATCACACAACTGCTTCTGTCACTTTCAACTTCAACAACAGCCGAGTGGACGCCTTCCAGGAGAGACTGTCTGAAAGTGTGCTCTGTTATCCACATTTGTAAATTCACACAAAGACAGAGTTGTTGGAGAGAGATCAAGGAATTTGGGGTCAGAACACCGAGGGCCCTTCAATTGCCTTGCAGCCTGCAGGTGGTGGGTCCACAAGGCAGCAGCTTCATGTCCTTCCTTCAAGCTGGGCCTGACCACGACCCAATACTGACCTTCTTAAGAGACATTTTGGATAAACAGAGCGCTGGTTTTAGATTAGTGCTCATTATACTGTTTATTTTATACTATTTTAATATACTATTATACAGTACTAATGGAATCTGTATTGGGAAAGAAAAAGTCAGATCGCTGTATCCCTTGCCTGGCCACCTTCACACTCCAGGAGAAGCCCCAGGTCTCCAAGAAGCCCTTCTGAACTGGCCCGTCTGTTTGTCTTGGGTGACCCTACTAAAGGCAATGGTCCCCAGCAACACAGCTCCCAGAGTCATAGAGGTAAGCAAACCCCATCCACCACATTAAGGTGAAGTCTCATGGAGGGATCCCCCAGAGAGAGCTGGAGGACTTGGCTAGGAAAGGACATATGTGCTACTTTTCTTAGCATGCTAATCACAGGGACCAGGACCAGATAAGTGGCCAAAAATAGATGAGTGGATGGATGGAAATCAGGATCGAGGAGACAATGACGGACGGCTTTATGGACATTCAGAACAGCTAGAAAGACGTTGACGTTAGACATGTTCAGACCACATGAACTATTTAGTTCGAAGCAGACTGAGACCTTGAGACCTGGGACAGAAACTTGAACCTTGTGGAGGGACTACATCCCAAGAACCAACCATATGTGATGAAGATGTAATATGTTTTTTTAAACACATCCCAAACTGTTACCTGTTGTCAGACATTTGATTTCAAACCAGTACAAGACAAAGTTCTGCTTTCAAACGTACTACAAAGAAGCAGAACTGTTCTAGTTCTAAGCTGAAGGAACTCAGAGCTGGTAAACAGCACTCAGGTGTTAAACTACACACATATCACAGTCTGTACCTGTGTGCACAGTGTCAGAGGGTTCTCCTCCATCTGAAAGACAAAACCCACTGTTAAACCGCTACAACCCCCCGGGGTCTATTTTGGGACAAATGTTTTTTCATTATATATGCTCCCATTTGCTCATATTATTCATAGGTATTTCTATCCATCTTTATGCCAATGATACATGACTATACATCACAGTAAAGCCTGAAAAACAGGCTGTCTAATAGACATTAAAAACTGGATGTATGCTAACCTTCTTCAATTAAATTCAAATAAAACTGAAATCTGTGCCATTGGCTCTGAAAATCTGCATACAGATTTAAAATCCTCACTTGGTCCCTTTTCAAACAACACATAAGCCTTCTGTCAAACACTGAGGTGTGTTGTTTTATTCCAATCTTAATTTTGAAAGTCCTGTTAGCAAGGTCGTCCAATGTCGTTTTTATCATCATTCATTCATTTCTGAGCTTAAGAGGGATCAAAGCCATCATACATGTTCACATTTCCTCACGTTTAGATGACTGTCACTGTCTCCTAATGGACATAAAGCAGAAAACCATTCACAGACTACAAACTGTGCAGAACGCAGCAGCCAGACTACTAACAAAACAAAGAAAAGAGATCATGTTACTCCCCTCTCAATGTCTTTACAAAGATTACCAGTTTATTACAGACCTGATTTCAAGATTTTACTCACTAGCTTTAAAGCACTACTTTATCTCTGTGTCCCTATTAATGTGCTGAGGTCGTCAGGCAGGAACGTGTTGAGTCTAAAGAGCACCGAGCTTTTCCTTTAAGGGCACTCTGAACGACCTGCCTGACAACCTCACAATCTTCTTTTAAATCACTTCTGAAAATGTATTTTATAATCTTGTTCAGTTTTGGTAAAGGTGTCTGAATGCGTGCAGTCACATGTATGCAGGGTGGTTTATGTGTGCAATTTATATGTAGGTTTGTTGCATGTTTTCTTTTTTTCTGTTCCTTTTTAAATTATTTCCTCTCTTTATCTCCTCTCTGTTTTTGATAAGTGCTGAATAAATAGCACAAGTACTTCTGTCCGGAGCTCCTTTGGGCGGTATCAGGGGCAGCTGGCGTCCTCGGCGGCTGCAGAGTGGCGTTCCTGACGGACTTGTCTGGGTTGATCCGCCTCGTGGGTTCGCCCTGTTGGATAAAAACACAGGAATCAAACTACCAACCTAAAAGGAGAGAAGCAAGGCAGGGGCTGCAAGGTCAAAGGTCAGGGGTCAAAGTGGTTGAGTCATTAATGATTAAGGCTTTTGTTTATGTAGATTTGTGCTTTAGCTAGGCTACGCTACAAAAAGCTAACAAAAAGCGCTGATGGCAGGACACTGTCTCCTTGGTTACATAACATTTAAGATGGTAAAGATGAACATAAAAGACAGTAAACATTCTTTTCATTTCTTTATCTGTTTTTCTTCTTCTCTCCCGGCGATGGAGAACACTACAGACAGAGTTCACAACAGGACCACGACTCTGCTACCAAACTTAAAAATCTGTCTTCAAGAAGAAAAGAAAAACTCTTCCGGAGCTCAGACTCATGCACCTCAACCAACCAACAAACACCCGACAGACAAACAAACAAACAAACAAACAACACACCAACAACCAGCAAACAACAACCAACAAACACCAGCATCCTGTAAAATAAAGTGAGTCAGAAAATGAAACAAAAATACGGTCAGATAAGAAACGCATGCAATAAAAAGAAAATAAGGTTAATTTCACACATTTATACCCAACAGAATATAAATAGACAACAATAGGTGGTTAGTGCGATGTCACTGTGAGCCAATCAAGAAGCAGAGGGGGAGGGGTTAAAATGAAAGGGGTGTGGCCACTCTTCAGACAGACATCATGCTTCTCTTATAAGAACCGCATTCAGTGAACACCATGGAGGCAGAGCCGCTTTCTGATTGGTCACTGCAGGTCACCTGGTCGGGGCAGGTGAGGGGGGGGCAGAGCGTCCAGACTTCAGGTGGGCGGAGTCAGCTCGGTCGGTGGAGTGGGAGCGTGTGTAGACTGGTCGGTCCACCATCGCTCGCTGGTCAGCTGAGCGAGAGCGACTGTAGTAATCCCGCCGGTCCATCCCCCGACTGTACCTGCACATCACCATGACAACCGTCACCCATTGTCACCATGACAACTACTGCACCTACGGGAGGGGTTAGTTAGTTCCATCACCATGACGACTGTCGGCTGGTCGTACCTGGGGAGGGCTGCGAGGTAGGTAAACAGGAAGTTTAAGGCACTGAAAAATGAAAATCAAACACCAAAGAAGAAGAAAACTGAAAGAAAACCTGCTAGAATTTGGCACCAAAATTCCCAAAAGGCCCCAGTGAGAGAGCAGACACAGCAAAGGATGCTGGGAGAGAAATGAGGGATGTTCGAAGGCTTTTCTCAACACAGACTGAAGTCTTGAACGCAGTACGATCAGTTTGTGACTGGAACAGCGGTGTTCTTACTGACATCATCCGATCAGCTGGACCTCACAGAACAGGTGTGTGTACTCATCTGAGTCCAGCTGAGGTTGGTGATATCACAAGAACGCTGTTGTCATTGACATTCTCTGTATTGAGAAAGGCCTCTAGTTTGAATGAAGGGATGAAGGAGGGAATGAGACTGAAGAACTGCTAATGTCCTCTAAATCTACGTCTGTCAAACTGTCCGAACATCAAACTGCCTGCCTGTTTACCTCAGAAGTTCCTCGTCGTAGGCGTCAGGTTCGTAGGGGAAGTCATGAATGAAGTCCTGACTGAAGAACAGAAACGTGTCAGAAATCCAGAACAGGATGAATCACCAAATTCTCAATGACCTTTGACCCCAAAACACACCTGCAGCTTCAGGTGGGTCCTACATGACAACTGTCAGCTGTCCTTTGAAGGACACATCTGTACTGGCCACACCCCTTCAAACTCTGCCCCCCCTGACTGACAGAACAACAACTAACAGGAAGTAATTCTCTTTCAGAATATACTTCACTGAGTGCTAACATGTTTTATGAAGATGACGTAATCCTCTAAAACTACATTACCCATAAGCCCCAGGGCTTACCTGTAGTCCTCACAGCTCCCATTCATCATGTGGTTTGTCCAGGGAATTTGGTTAGGACCGTTCAAATATCTTACACACAGAGAAACAATGCAATTCAATTCAGTTTTATTTATATAGCTCCATATCATAACAACAAACACACACATATAGATGAGATTGTGATGACTTTTATCCTGCATCTACTGCAACTACTAGTACTATGACTACTACTACTACTACTGTGATTATTCCTTGTACAGTTGCAGTACCTGTCATGGGAATCGAGAGAGTTGGTAACAGACATTCTCCTCAGTGATCTCCTAAATACACAAGACAGAAAGTCAGAAAGACCAGTACTACAAACTCTACTACAACTAGTACTACAACCAGGACTACTGTAAGCTGTAAAACCAGCATAAGTAGTGCTACAACCAGTAGTAAAACCAAGACTACAATCAGTAATAAATCCAGTACTACAACCAGTACTGCAAACTGTATTACAAACAGTACTGAAACCAGTGGTACAACCAAGAGTGCAACTAGTACAATCACTAGTTAAACCAGTATTACAACCAGTAGAACAACTAGTACTAAAACCAATATTATAAACACTGCTAAAGCTGGTAGCACAACCAGTACTATAACCAGCAGTAGTACAGGTGGTAGTATAACCAGTTCTAAAACCAGTAGTATGACTAGTACCACAACAAGTAGAACTGGCAGTAACACAACCAGAACTAAAACCTTCACAGTTCCACTAGTACTCCAACCTGTACTGAAACCAATACTGCAGTACAATAGTAGTACTGTTTTCAGATCTACAACCAGTACTACAGTACTGGAACAGCACAAAGACCAGTCATCCAGCCAGTACATAACAGTACTACCAATACTACAACCAGCAGTATGACCAGTACTAGAACCAGTACCACACAACATCCAGTTCAGACCTGGGTCCTGGTTCGGACCTGGTTTTATTGGTCCAGCAGTATCAGAGGGGCAGGGTTTACCTGGCAGGACAGGTGTCTCTGATACTGACTCCCCAGTGCATTCTGAGTGCATACATTTTTATTGACTACTAATTGATTGATGAAAGTATTCTTCTCTTCAATACATCAATATTGTGACTCAGACTGTGTCCTTATTGGCTGGTTTGCAGACTGTATGCTGATTGGCCGGTGTCCAGGTGAACCAGGTCAGGTGTGTTGCCATGTGTTGCCATAGTTACCTGTCCAGGCTGCTGTACTGGCCGGCGTCGGAGTATGCTCGGCTCAGTTTGGAGCCTCGCAGCAGCCGCACGGCATCCTCCCGGTACAACGGGTACAGAGGGTTACCACTGGCAACCAGAGGTCAGAGGGTCAGAGGTCAGAGGGTCAGAGGTCAAAGGGATGAAGGGAGAGTGACAGCAAGAGGTGTTAAAATAAAGGTGAGGCCTTTCAGGAAGCTGATTGGCTGTCAGGCACTGAAAGTTCATCCAAAACAAATAAAGTTCAGCAGAAAACAGCTGCTTCACATGTTTCAGTCAAACTGGAAGAAACTAATTTAAACCAAATGATGTTCCCGTCAGAACACAATGATCTCCTTTTCTCTCGTTAGATTATCTCTTTGGACTACTACAGAAATAAACTGAACTGAATCTAGTCTCATTTCATATCATCCAATCAAATCTCTTCTTATATCTGATCTCATCTGCTCTGATCTCATCATTCCAGGAAACATCATCTCATTTCACTTCATGTCTTCATGTCTTCATGTCTCATCTGATTTGATATCGAATCTCAAATCTCTCCTCTAACATGACGTCATCTCGGGTCCAGTTCTCATGAACATACAAACACACACAGCTGGTTACCTCTGAGGAGGCGGTTGGCTCGGTGACCGTGACCTCATCCTGACCACGTCGGATCGGGAGCAGTGATTGGACGACATCACCTGCTCCGGCACTGAGAGGGTGGAGCTGTGGAAGTCCCGCCCATTCAGTCTGTAATCTGGACACACAGAGAAATAGAGTGGGAGTTGAACCGTCACCCTGACAGAGTCTGGCTCTGAGGGTTCGGTCAGACCAGCATTTCATCACAGTGACATCATTAAAAGACGAAAACACCTTTGACCTTTAAGTCAAGTGTCACCTACTGATTGTCCGAATAACTGTGAAATATGGTCATCAATTCTTGAGTTATGGGCAAAAACAAGTTTTATGAGGTCACAGTGACCTTTGACCTTTCTAATCAGCACATCCTCAAGTCCAAGTGGACGTTTGTGCCAAATTAGAGGAAATTCCCTCTAGGTGTTCCTGAGATATTGCGTTCACGAGAATGTGACAGACGGCCTTTAACACTGAGCTGCAGGCACTGTGGTGCATGATGGGACATAGAGTTCACCTGATATCACCCCGATGCCGTCTTCACAGTCATAATCTGAGAACTCGCTGTCGCTGATCCTCTGAGACCCTGCAGAGACAGAGAACACCCAGTAATTATCGGGGTGTCGCCGTAAATTCTAATTTGGAGAAAATATTTTGTAGCATATTAAATTCAAGGAAACTGTCCTACCTGACTGAAAGACACAACACACTGAGCATAGAACAACAGACCACACATTTAGTCTCCAAACTCTAATCCAAAAACATCACCAGGAAAATAAAGGAAACATGTTTGCTTGCTTTGTTGATTTCAGGAAAGCTTTTGTTTCTGGTCTTTTCTATCAGTTAGTGGAGGCAAAGTATGTGACTTGATTAAATGTAAATACTTTAAAAAATATATATTAAATGAGTGTGCTGTAAACATTGGACAAAAAAGAACAGAATGTTTCAAACAACGTTGCGGGTCCAAAAAGGCTGCAATATATCCCCAACACTTTTCAACATAGACATTGACCACTTATTAAAACAGCTTTAAGACTCAGAACCCCCGGGACCGGACTGAGGGGAAGAGGAAGTGAGATGACCTTTTACTGCTATCACTACCAGAACAAGGAACCATCTGAACATGCTCCATGATTACTGTGAAAACTGGGCAGTAAATCTAGATCAAACTAACATTATGATATTTAAAAAAAAGGCAGATCACAAAATAAAAAATACCAATTTATTTTGGGGAAGACAACACTGAGTCCTAGGCCTGTCATCTCACACTGAGCCCCCAAGACACGCTGAGTTTTCAGGCACTACAAACCCAAGAACTGAACCCCAAAAAGAGTCCCTTCTGTCAGCTGGTCCTGAGACTTACTGATCAAATAACAGCCAACACTGTTCAACCTCAGACCAGCACTGCTCTCCAACCACTGATCAGAGGAAACCACATTATTAAATTAACAAAAGATGCCTATCTGGAACACTGGACCGATCAAACCAAAACTCAAAACAAACTGAACTGCTATCTGACCCTAAACCATGAACACAGACTGGCAGAGTATCTCTTTACTGTCAGAGATCCAAAGCAGAGACAGATCCAGACCAGATCCAGACTCAGTGACCACAGTCCAGCAACAGAGAGGACGACACAAGAAGTCCTGGCTACCAACAGAGGACAGAGTCTGTGGTCACTGCAGGACAGGTGAGGTAGAGACAGAGATGCTCTTCCTCTTAAACTGTGACAGATACAGTCACATCAGAGTAAATTACTTTAAGACATTTAATGTGTTCATCCCAAACTTTGAAAACAGATTGTATCAGGAGACCTGCAGCAGGCTGAACTGCACAATATGAGACGGCATGTCATAAATGCAGGGACACAAAATAAAACATCACTGAATATGACAAAAAGTATCTTGACATAACCCCCCCACCACCACCACAAACACACACACACTTAACATGTGTATATAAGTTTTCTGCTATTTTCTTGATTTTATGAATTGCCTTTTTATGTTTATTTTTAATGTCAATATTACCTGATGCTTTGGCAATATCAACACACACCAACATCGTAAACACACACAAACACACACACCCACCAACATCAACACACACACACAAGACAGAGAGAGAGAGACAGAGAGAGAGAGACAGACAGACAGAGAGAGAGAGACAGACAAACAGACAGACAGAGAGAGAGAGGGAGACAGACAGAGAGAGAGACAGACAGAGAGACAGACAGAGAGAGAGGGACAGAGAGAGAGACAGAGAGAGAGAGAGACAGAGAGACAGAGAGAGAGAGAGACAGACAGACAGACAGAGACAGAGAGAGAGAGACAGGATGTTTAAGCCTGTAAGGAGCTCCTCTTTAATCCTCTACAGGAAGGTCAACTAATCTGACACACACGCACACACACACACACACACACACACACACACACACATTAAAGGACAGCTTCACATTTTGACTCAAACTCTCCTGGAACCTTTCTAAGGTCCTTGAGAACACCTCAAGGACTAATGAAACCCACTCAACCTCTAGAACCTTTTAAGAACTACTGGAGTTGCTTAAATATTGTTGGAATGACAACAAGCACCTTCAGAACCCCTGCAAGGATTCATAGAACCCCTATTAAGACCACTGAGACCCTCTGAATGATCCCCAAGATCCCATCAACCTCTCAAAGATCCCGGGACAGCCTTGAAGACAACTGGAACCCCCTCGAGAAACATTAGAACCTTCATGATGACTCCTCAGGACTCGAGACATGAAATATCACTGAGCCACCGACAAGCACCTAGAGACCCTCCACAAGGATTTCTAGAATTCCAGACACCTGTACACTACACAGACGAGGACCCCTTGAACCCTCTTGAGGACTCTTAGATATAAAACACCCCTGGGACACCATTAAAAACCTACACACGCCCAAAAAGAATTCCCAGGAAAAGAGACAACATCAGGCCTTTCCCGAAGCCCCACAAGGATGTCTAGAAGGACCTGTGAACTCTATAATGTACCCTGGGGAACTTCTCAAGAACATTCTGAGCTTGTTCATTTACAGCTGGAACATTCTCAAAGACCTGTGTAACCCTCTCAACCCATGCCAGGATTCATGTACTCTCCTGAGACCCTCTTAAGGAATCCTGGAATCCCATCAACCTCTCCATCCATCAACCTCTGAGAGACCCAAGGGACAGCCTTGAAGACAACTGCAACTCTCTTGAGGAACCCTAGAACCTATTTGAAGATTCTCAAGGACAGACATCAAAGACCACTGGTGCACCATCAAGGACCTACAGAACCTCCACAGGGATTTCTAGAATCCCCTCAAGAACCTATCAAGGACCCCTGAGAACCTCTTAAGGACATCCAGAACCATTGCATGTATGTGGAACATTCTCAGAGAACTTCAGAACCCTCTAAAAGCTTCCTGGAACCCCTGAAGGACCCTGGTCAGCTGTTTCTTCCAGTTTACAGTTTGGAACTATCAGAACTCCTCAAACAAATAAAGAAAAGCAGAACAGAGGAACCTGGAAAACTGAAATAGTCCAATTTGGGGGGGTGTGGCCTGATCTCAGATTACAACCTTATGTAAAAACAGATGTTTATTAAAACTATCTACAGATGTTTTACATGAATCATTCTACATTATTATTATTATTATTCACACACACACACACACTCACAGCTGTTATTACCTGAGTTATAGTAAGGACCTTTGTCTGACAAAGCATCATGGGAGAAAAGTAAAACAACGAAGAGGACGGAATAAATTAAAAACAAAACAAGATGGTGAACTGAAGACAGACAAACAACAGCATGGTTGTGTGTGTGTGTGTGTGTGTGTGTGTGTGTATCTCACTCTGCAGCCTCCTGCTGCTCGGCGTGTCTTCAGGCTGCAGTCCTCTTCTCTGCGGGTAGGGGGAGGCATTGGGCAGCGGCAGAGAGGAAACATCATGAAGCTGCAGTTTGTACCAGTGAGGCTGATCGTCCAGCAGAGCCGAGTCCAGCTCTATCAGGACCTGAACACAGACAGGCAGACAGGTAGACAAACAGACAGACAGACAGACAGGCAGGCGGACAGACACACAGACAGGCAGACAAACAGACAGACAAACAGACAGACACACAGAAAAGTCAGTACAGCGCCCCCTACAGGCTGCAGAGTTCATTACAGACACAATATGAAAATGAATGAGATTCACTGAAATTAAGAAAATATAAAAGTAGAGTTTCTCTATTTCTCTAACAATGCAACGCTCGTGTCTGTACGATAAACACGAAGACGATTTCCAACATGTTGATCTATTAATTCAAAGTTATGGTCTGAAGTTAAACACTGAACACTGAATTTGTCAATAACAAAAGGCCCTCAGAGTTCTTGTGTTGATATCTAAGACCTTAATTTTTCAGTTTTGAACTCATTGTACAACTTGTAAATTTTCAAATGAATGTGTTTAATGAAAATATAAACAACACCTGAAACCATGGTCACGGTACACAGCAAAGATGGCAGCAGCTGTGGCCTCAGAAGGTTTAAAAGATCTGACAACTAGAACTAATAAACATTTTTGACAAAATGAACAAACAAGACCACAACTGGAGAGATCGGTACTTAGATCTACAGTGGACTGTTCCTTTAAGAGTGTTCTCCATGCGTTCTCTATGTGTTCTCTGTGTGTTCTGACCTCTCCCAGGAATTGGCTCTCCTCCTCTCGGACTCGGGCCTGATCCCAGACCGTCAGCTCCAACATCCGTTCTCTGAACTCCCGCCGATGGACCGGAGAGTACATGAAGGTCTGGTTCCACCGAGGTTCCACTGACTTCTTCACCGTCTTCGTTCTCCGCTTACTCTTATCACTGTGAGGAGAGGAGACAATCAACAGCCAATCACAGAGCAGGACCCACTACTGCTTACACAGAACCAGACCAGAGGTTCTGCAGGTTCTACAGCAGAACCACATGGATCAGAAAACACAGATGAGGAACCAGAGAACACTGGGCCATTGAGAACAATATCTTTAGACATGTCACATATACCTAAACCAACATCTGTTCATCACCTGACCTCACCTAGTCCCTAAAACTCTGATTGGTTCTTTTTTTACCTTCTGTCTGGCAGGAAGTAGATCTTGACGTAGGGGTTCCTCGGTCGGCCGTCGTCTTGGACAGGAAGTTCTTTGGCTCCAAGAACGGTGACAATCAGCTGATGACCGACTTTATCGTACCACAGCTTCACCTTTAAAATCAGGACACCAGCATCAAGGGCAGAATCCTACACAACTTTAGAGGAACATGCAGCCTATAGAACAGCCGAGGAACCCTCTAACAAGAGGAGGAGAACCCTGTGGAACAGTGAAGACTTAGAGCTAAAACTCCCCACAGACCAGAAGCAGTACCCAATACCAGAACATAATACAACAAAGTAGAACAGTGTATAATAGGGACAGAACTCTCAGGAATAGAACAACCATACAGAGCAGTAGCTGCACCCTGTAGAACATCAGCAGAACCCTAAAGAACACATAAACAACCCTAGAAGTCAGACAAACCCCATAAAACACGTAAAGCACTATAAAACAGTGGCAGAACCCTCAACAACAGCACAGAAACCCTAAAAGAAAAGTAGAAGAACCACACAGAACCCTGACAACAATAGAAGAGCATAAAAGAACAGAAGAAGAACGACAGAGAACAGATGGGAACCCAACAGAGCGGCAGAGCTCTGTGGAACATAAATAGAACCCTATTCAACAGTGACAGAACCCTGCAGAAAAACAAGGTTCCTATTTTATATTTCTACTCCACTACATTTAGCCTAGTTACGTTACAGAACAGACTGATGTCTCACTCCTCTCTACATCTACAGTTACCTGAATTCTGGGAACCAGCGGACGCCTGTTCACAGTCTGAAACAGACACACATCATCATGCAAATGTCTGTTAACTGAGAGCTGATTGGCTGTGGGGTGTGCCGTGTGGCAGTGCAGAGCATGTTAGGTAAACTTACAGAGACCTGTCCGGACAGAAGGTTGGGGCTCATGGGAGACGTGACAGAGATGGACGGACCGACTTTCTGAGAGTCGAACGAACTGGAACCTGAACACAGAACATAGAGAAGATGTCATTTAGTACATGAAACAGGAAACTGGCTCCATCAATTCTTCTTTTTTCTACATTTTGCGTTTTGCTACTTGGCATATTCAGTGTGGATGGTTTGTATGTTTTAATGAACTGTCAGATGGGCCAAAGACTATTTTCCACCTTCGTGGACAATAAAGTTTTAGTGTTCTATTATTTTCTATGCATGGACAGATTATGACACAACAAACTCCTGGACACAGACATGTAAAAGCCTCCCCAGCCCTCCTACATAGCAGCAGGACACCTAAACTGTCTCTTTGAAGGTTTTGTGGTTTTGAGTCTCTTTGTGGTGGTTTTGAGTCTTTTTGTGGTGGTTTTGTTGTGTAATAAACTCACTGGAGTCCAGCTGGACATGGGAGCTGTCTGCTGCTCTGGAAACATCTCTGAGGAACAAAAATTACAAACAACAATCTCTTAACAGAACCATCTAACAGAACAGAACTTCAGGTTCCCTGTGGACCAAAGGCACTTCTTTCTTAACAGTATTTTTATTGTGTTTTAAACAGGTAGAACAGAGAAAACAACAACAATACAAAATGTAAAATTATAATAGTAATAATTACAATATATGTGATACAATAAAATTTTACACACCCTACTGGCATCCTCTTATTTAGAAATCAGAAATGAATTTAATAAAATCTTAACTAATGAGAAAATACATGTGTAATAAGTAAAGAAAGAAAAGGTGGACGTTAATAATAAAGTTGTTGTGCCTGTAGAAGTTTTCTGTCCCAAAGATTGGGGGGAAGTAAATATATAAAGAGTAGTAAAGTTGTCTGTTATTCAATTTCAGTTCAGTTTTATTTATATAGCGCCGAATCATAACAAAGTTATCTCAGGGCTTTTTTCATATAGAGCAGGTCTAGACCGACTCTATATTTATAGAAACCCAACAGTTCCCACCATGAGCAGCACTAGGAGACAGTGGCAAGGGAAAACTCCCTTTAACAGGTAAAAACCTTGAGCAGAACCAGAACCAGGACCAGAACCAGGCTCTGGGTGATCATATTTTCGTTTCTGATTAAAACCATATTTTATAGAATGTACTCTCCTGTCCTTTTTAGTGAGAGTTTATTTTCTCTCTCATCTAGTTTGTATGAGTCAGGGCGGCTGCTGGTTCCCAGTCTTTGTGCCAGCAGACAGACAAATCTGATCATGTTGGAGTCTTTATCAGAAACTGCTGTTAAATCGTCCAAATCAACACTTCAAGGTTTTTACTTATTAACAGGTTAAATCTGCCATATTAAGATGTTAAAAACATTTTTAACAATGTCTGCAATGTTGCTTCCATTTCATTGGCTGACACTGATAGTGTGACCTTTAACCTACCCGATTGGTCGGGACACCACAAGCTCCACCTGTGGTTCTGGTTTGGACTCCAGGATGATGTTGTAAACTTCATTAAACGTGGCTCCCTGAAGAACCCGACCGTTCCACTCCAGAACCTGATCACCTGAGAAGAGAGATACAAAAAAGAGATGTTCCTGTGATGTAGCAGTGTGTTTACCTGGTCTCGAGTCCCCTTCCACCACCGTCATGTGACCACTTAGCATGACTGTGGTTGTTAGGCTTAGTGAAGCCAGATAACAAACAGGTATACAGTGTATGGTATATGTTGAACTTGCTTCGTAGTACAGGTCTCTGGGGTTTGGGGTTAGCAAGGTAAACTCAGATTTAACTCTGGGTTTTCAGGGTTACGACGGGAGTTCACTTCTTACCGGGGTAAATTGCCATGGTAACTGATGCTGCATGCCTAACCCACTCCGGAGCAGGTTATGTTCGAGATAACAGATCAACGCGTATAAAAGCACCGCCTACTGACCAATCAATTCTCTTGGACAATGGCATCACCAATAGAAGATCCCGTGGAGCTCGGTGCGCAGATCATGAGAGGAACTCTTTTTATATGAGAGATAGATTCTGACTTCAAAACCATTTAATTGTGCTTTAGTATCCTGAAATCATCCTACAACAGAGACTGAAACACCAAAGCCTTGTACTTGTTGTACTAACATATGAATGTAAGCCTATTTACCACTTTGAATTATGTTTTTATATTTATTTTCTAATTGCTCCCAAGTTCGTTTGACACCGCCGGGGTTGCAGCTGAAAGAATCAGGCTAAAACTGTCACACACGCCATAAGAATACATCTAAGCAACACATTCATTAATGGAAAAACACAAATATAATGACAGTCAGATCTACTTGTGTCCTAATGATGGAACAGTGATATTATGAGCCTGTTAACAGTCACACAGTCCAGCTGTCCTTCCTGCATTCAGCAGCTGCATCTGTGTTGCTTTTAACCTGGATGATGTTTAAATTCTTCGTATTTCTCTAATATTACAGTTTGCTCTTTATTGGTAAAGTATGCCGCTCTGCTGCCAGTACACCTGTCATGTTTGTGATTGGTCACATGCTGCAAACCCCGCCTCTTTCATGTGAACGCGCTCATGGCTTGATTGGGAAACCCTGGGTTGATTTACCAAGTTGATAACCACTGTCGTGTGACCGCTTACCGTGAACGCGGTTGTTCGGCTCAGTGAAGCCAGATAACGAAAAGATGTCCTGGGTATGTTGAACTGGCTTCGTAGTACATGCCTGGTCTCAGGTTTCAGTGTTTACCTGGTCTCAGGTGAGTGTTTACCTGGTCTCAGGTGTCCCACAGTGTCAGCCAGACTTCCTCTCTTCACCTTAGTGATGAACGCACAGAGACGACCGGACTCTGTCATCTTCCCCCCAACCACCTGTAAACACACTGCCCATGAGCAAGGCACTAAACTGCACACAGACTGAGGAGGTTAGAAAAAGAAGAAGAAGAAGAAGAAGAATGTGTCACCTTAAGTCCCAGCAGTGCTCCTGTATCCGCGGGAACCGTCCCATCCTTCATTCTCTTATTCAGCAGAATTCGACCAATCAGACGCTCTCCATCCTTGGACGGTTGCCATGTGACCGGTTGCTGATGAGTCACAGTGGTAAAAACATGTGTGGTTGCTTAGCAACAGCAACAACAACAGTTCAGTCCAATCAGAGAATTTACTGAAAACAAACCTGACCTGCTTTCATCTCTTAGACTTCAACTGCTTTCATGGCTTACACATCAACTTCCAGTTCAGTTACACTTTTGACTGCTTTGACCCATTACATGTCAGCTGACACTGAACTGATTTATTCTTTAACTGACATTTCAGCTTCTTTCAGCCTCTACTTAGACTCAGCTGACACTTGAACTAATATCTATTCTTTCTTCTTAGTCTTGTGTAGATCAAGATGGCTGCCTCGGCGTGTTGGTGCACAGTGTTTTGTTTTGTTTTGATTGTAAATTCAGTTTTCTGCTGTGGTACCCGGAGTTCTTTTACCAGAGAAGAGCTCATGAAGATCAGGGGAACAACTTCAGTGGATTCATTTCCCACTTTCCTGCTGTCATCAGTGGAATTATTGGACATTCTGGTCAAAGGTTCCCTCACCTTCAGTCTCTATAGTCCAAAGACTTAGCAAGACTAAGACTTAGTCTTACCATAGACATGGGCGCCGGCTCGTCGTGCCAGGAACCATGATCCCACCATTGGCTCTCCATGTCTCCTAGCAACCGGATATCCAGGAGGAAAGAGAAGAGGTCAGAGGTCAAACATCATTAAAGCAGTTTCAATCTAAAAACTAATTCTGACTGATTTTATTTGATTTGATTGATTTATGGATCTACAAAACAAAACTTCTTAAAGTAAGAACATTTGTTGCCAACATGGTCCCAACAGGTATCATGAAATTTCACAACAGAACCCTAAAATAAAAATTCTTTTCAAGCTGGTGGATGATTCACAGTTTTAGGAGATTTGTTTTTTCCTGGAAAATGCAGAATAATTAAACATCTGCAGCACCTGCAACTTTCATCATTATGCATATTAATTAAATACCCACACAGCTGACTAAACAGAGGTTCTTGTTTCTGCCCCTGCTGGCGTTGTCCTGAAGGTGGTGGAAAGTCTTGGCTCTTTTTCCTCTTCAGTTAAATCTACCATCTGTAATCCAGGCGTTTCTATGGGCCAGGTTTTGAGACTTGATCAGCATGTAGATGGTTTGGTTTGCTCCTGTTTCTACCAGCTGAGGAACATTTTTAAACTCAGGCCCCTTGTGAGATGGATGTGAGACCCTTGCTAAGATGGAGATGATTATTCACATGTTGATTTCCTCCCATCTTGACTACTGCAAGTCCCTTTTCACCTGCCTTAGCAAGACATCACTGAACCGCTTAGAAGTGGTCCAGTACTGCTGCCAAGCTTTTGCCCAAGTCCTCCAAAAGGTCTCATGTAACACCAATCCTGATTTCTTTAAACTGGCTTCCCATCAAATTCAGAATGCAGTTCAAGGTCCTTGTGATCACGTTTACAGTCTCAGGCACCAGCCTACATTAAAGAGCTACTGCAGCCCTGTATCACCTGTAGAAACCTGAGGTCCTCTGATCAGGGTTTGCTGGTTGTTCCTCGCTCCAGGCTCAAGACAAAAGGAGCTTTGAGCTTGTAGCCTTGTAGCCTTCGAACTTAAGATCTGTGGACACCTTTAAGAAGCAGCTCAGGAACTGTTTGTTTGGACTTGCTTTTGTTTAAGTGTCTTATTTAATCTTTTTTCTTTGTATGTTTTAGCTTGATGTCTGTTGCTGTCTGTTATATGCTCTTTTATCTTTTATTGTGAAAGGTTCAATATAAATAAACTTACTTATTACTTCAATGAGTTTCAACACAGCCAGAACAGAAAAGTCCACTCACTTGTTTCCACCCCGATCAACGGCAGCTAGATTTTCATGATGGAGATAGGCCAGTCTGAACCAAAACTACATCAGTGCAAACTAAATCAAAAAATAAATATCAAACCAGAATACAATAAATACAGATTGATGGCTCAAGTAAACATTCATTAATAACCGGTCACCTTAATAAATAATAACCTTATCTCTGATGTTTGTCAATGTGATTTTTAATGTCATGCTGTTCCACACAACACCTGGTTATAACGAGAGCTTTACTGACTACACAAACACACACACCATGTTGAGTACAGACCAGCCTTCTCTGTGCATTGATGATATTGTACATGTAATGCAGGTCCTGTTGAGGCAGCAGTCTCACACTTCACCATCAACATGATACACTGCACATTCAGTACCGAATAAGTCTGTTCCTTTTGTCAGTCTTCTGTCAAACTGAATCAATATGACACTGTATCAGTGATGATACAAGAAGTTTCCTAATAGTAGAATCAAAATGTCTTGTAACTTTGCGTTGTTAAAAGTGACTAAAAAGTCTCTGGATTTCTGAGTGCTGATAGACACTGATGTCCCACAATGCAACACTCAACAGAAATGGAGAAAGTGAGAGATAAAAAACATTTTCTGATACATTAGTGTGTCTGAGTTTGTCAGGTATCATCCGCTGATATAACCAAACCCTTCAGAACCTCAATGTTCTAATAATGTAGTTCATTACCAACATCAGCACATAACAATGTGTTTAATTGTTTCTATTATTATTTACTGACACTTAAGGTTCTCAACCTTCAGGGGGGCTCTGAACCTTCAGGGGGGTTCTGAACCTTCGGGGGGGCTCTGAACATTCAGGAGGGGGTCTGAACCTTCAGGGGGGTTCTGAATCTTCAAGATGGGGTCTGAATCTTCAGGGGGGGTCTGAACCTTCAGGAGGGGGTCTGAACCTTCAGCGGGGGATCTGAATCTTCTGTGCTTCTAAACCTTCTGGAAGATTCTGAATCTTTAGGAGGGGGTCTGAACCTTCAGGGGGGTTCTGAATCTTCGTGAATGAAAGAAGCGTGAGTGCAAGCAAACAAACGATCTCCATGGAAAGTGTAAAATCTCTTTCAATGCAGTAAATGCCTTAACTAAGGAAACCTTTACAGGGACCCTTAAGTAAGTCCCTCAGCTAAGGAAAAATTAGTTTCTTAAGTTTCTCCTCATGAGAAATCTTAAGGTGTTTTGTGCAACCGGCCACTGAACCTTCAGGGGAGTTCTAAAACAAATGGGAGGGGTTCTGAACCTTCAGGGGAGTTCTGAATCATTAGGGGGGTTCTAAATCATCAGGGGGGTTCTGAATCATCAAGGGGGGTCTGAATCTTCAGGGGGGTTCTAAATCTTACACCACCACACAGACTCATCATGTCGCTGTAATCCGTCTTTACACACACAACTTCACAAGCAGCTTTAAACACACACACAGCTGTACTCACAGGTCTGTCTGAACGCCATGAAGAAGAAGGAGGAAGAGGAGGAGGCAGCTTCAATAGAGGAAGAGGAGGAGGATGAAGAGGAGGAGGTGAACCTGCAACTCCTCTCCACTCACTGTGAGAGTGGGTGCTGTTTGCCCTGAGCTATGCCTGCAGGCTACAGAGCAGTTCATACCTCTGTAATGAGATTAACTGAGTCTGAACACTGAGCCCATCTTTCTCTTTCTACGATTTCATTGTTTGCTTAGTGGAAAGCTAGCTTCCTTCTCACTGCAGACTCAGCTGAAAGTTAGCTAATAGAGTTAGCCTGTAGTTAGCCTGTTGTTAGCCTGAGCTGTGGCTTGATATGCAGTTAGTTTGTAGGTCTAACAGTGATCTGGTTGGTCAAACACTGGATGCTGGTGGAGGTTGCAGAGTTGTTGGCAACATTTCAGCCTTGATCCCGCCCCTCTCCTCCTGTCTTTCCACCAGATGAGAGCTGCCAAAATCCAACAGATCACCAAAAAATCCAGAAGTTGCTGTGATGTTCACCAGCCTCCTCTGTCAGGTGTGCAGACATGTTGTTGTCTGGTTGGTCAACAGTTGCGTTGCCTGCAGTCTGTTTCTATTCTTGTATCTCCACAGTGACTCCTGCAGCAGGCTGGGTAATCCACACTCTCCTCTTTTAATCCAATTGAACAACAGTGGAGCCGGCGGTTCAGTGGCCTGGCAGCACCAGAGCAGCCAGAAGGCGGTGTTCTGTTCCAATCTGGATCTGATTGCCAGACAGGTTCCCCAGAATCCTCCTGGGTTCTCCAGGCCTGGGCTGGTCACGTTTGAGGGTCTGTTGAACGTTCTCCTGATTCTTGTTTCTCTCCGGGTGTCTTCAAGATGGTAGCAGCAGAGACTCTGAGCTGCTCTGTCACCTGCAGACCTGAGAGGAGGAGCCAAGAATCCTCTAAGCCAATCACAGCTCATAATCTCTGACCAGGTGATTTCTGGCCCAATAACACGGAGCCAGAAGATTAACTCGTCAGCATGACACCTGACTTCCTGAGAGACGACCTGCAGCAACTGCAACACATTCAGCAACACAGAGCAACAGAGGAACCCCAGACAACAGGAAAACAGGAGAACCCTGTGGAACAGTGAAGACTTAGATACAGCAGAGGAAACCCATACAACAGAAGCAGTACTCATAACAAGAGCATAATATAACAAAGTAGAACCCTACAGAACAGTGACAGAACCCTCAGGAATTGAACAATGCTACAGAGCAGTAGCTGCACCCTGTAGAACATCTGCAGAACCCAGAGGAACACATGAATAACACTATAAGACACAGAAAAATGCAATAAAACACCTCTATAGAACATGGGCAGAACCCTGAGCAACAGCAGAGGAACCCTAAAAAAACCTAAAGAAGAAAGGTTGTACACAATAGAACAGAAGCTGAATCATGTGCAACATTAGGAGAACCATATAGAACATGTGCTGAATCATTTGGAACAGGCTGAGAACGATGGAACAGCAAAGGAAACCATAGAACTGCAGCAAAACCCTGAAAAACAGACAGCAACAAAAGCAGAGCCATATAGAACAGAAGAACCACAGAGAACAGTTGTGAAACCCTGCAGAACAGCAGAACCTTAACCCTAACCTTATAATTGAAAAAAGGAACCTTATTGAAAAGTGAAAAAAACCCTGGAGAAACCATAAAGACCAGAGTTTTTAAAAACAGACACAAAGGCATACACACCACTATTAGAACCATGCATAAACCCTATAAAACTACAGAAGAGTCCTGTGACAGTATAAGAACCATATGGGACAGAGAAGCAGAGGAGAACCTGTGGGAACATCAAAAGAACCCTATCAGCCAGAGATTTGAGAGCAGAAGCAAAGCCCTACAGAACGATGTAGAACATGAGCTAAATAATTTGCAGTGGTGGTGGGGCTCCATGGAATAGCAGAAGAAACCCACAGAACTGAAGTAGAACCCCAAAGAATAGAGAAGCCTTACATAATGGAAGAAGAACCATAAAGGGCAGATGTGGAACCCTTATGGAGCGGCAGAGGTCTGTAGAACAAAAACAGAACCCTACTGAACAGTGACGGAACCCAAAGGAACCCTCAAACCACTATTAGAACCACCCAGAACATTAAACATTGAAACCTGCAGAACTATTAGAGCCCTATAAAAGCAGAGCCTTTTGTTCTCTGTAGGCAAAGCTCCACTCTCAGAGGCCAGGTCAGGTCAGTGCTGCCAGTGTGTTTGGTTCTCAGAGTGCTCTAGGAGAAACCCTCTGGTGTCTGTTAGAGGAAGTGCAGGATAAACCTGCTCAGACTGAGTGTTCAGCTGTAAGCAGATTATCACGCTAAGCTAATTCTGTCAGAGAGAGAGAGAACACAAACACAATGTCTCTACTGTCACTCTCCTTTTCCTGGTTCCTCTCAAACACCTGTGAACCAACTCTTAGAACTTAGTACCTTAAGAACTTTTCATATTCAATTTAATGTATAGTCAGTTTTAGCTGCAGTAAATAAAAACAATTTTGGCCACTAGGGGACAGAAAAACATCCAAAAACTGTCTTCATGATAGTATGACTGTATGTTTGTATTGTATTTACTTATTTATTTAACCTATAAAAGTTATATAAATGTTTTGTTTTCTTCATTTATATACATTTATATCATCTATCTAATAATAAATATTGATGAAAAAACAAAGTGTTCTACCATTTTCAATGCCGACATTTAAACTCAATAAATAAAGTTGTATTTCTGTCTCTGTCTGTTGCTGCTGGAGTAAATGTACCCAGAAATGCAGAGGAGTTTGTGGGTTTTTTTCAGACCTCAGTTGTGTCTGCAGGGCTGTTTGTTGCCTGAGCTTGTAAAGTTTAAATGCTGTGAGTGCACAGTAATAACTGAAGCTATTACTAAGAGGCTCAATTGAACATTTTAACATGTTGATGAACTCAGATCTTGTCCCATCTGGATTTTGGCGGCTGGAAAGTCAAACTGAACTAAAGATGGATCCTCTGTGGACAGAAGGTGTCGTATGTTGGACAGATTGTAAAGAGCTCTGATTCAAAGTTATGAAGAACTAATGAACCTCCAGGGCTTGAGCATGGAGGTTTGTTCTTGACATTGAGGTCACATGACATCTGAGCAAGTTTTAATTGCTAAAGAAGGCCACTGGGGTATGGTCAGAAGCTCCAGAAGAAAGCTAGTAAGTGAGCCCTGACTTGTTCACTTGACCACACCTCCTGCAGACTTGTAACTGATGTGACACAGCTGGAGTTTTTTGGTACCGACGAGATGCAGACGTCATTCTGCTGTATCTGTTTAACCCTCTGCTCTGACTCACAGGTTGAATTGAAAAAGTCAAGACAAGGTCACGTTTTCCATCTTCTCGTCGACCAATCCTTGACAACTAATTATACACTACTTGGCCAAAAGTATGTGGACAGCCCGGAACACCACCTAACCTCTTTTACACAGCAGTTAGCATGAAGCCACATAGCCTAATGTAGCTAGCCGTTAACATGTAGCCATCTAGCCTCATTTCAAAACCTATTAGCATGTAACCACCTAGCCTCATTTAGACAGCTGTTAACATGTAGTCACATAGCCTAATCTGTATACCTATTAGCATGTTGCCACCTTGCCTAATTTAGTGTTAACATGTAATCACCGAACCTTTTATAGATAACAGTTAGCATGTAGCCACTTACTGTCAGGCTCATCACAGCTGGTGTAGTCGGGCGTGGTCACTAACTCCTCCTCTGAGCTGCTGAAGCTACCAATTACGTGCATGTTTCCCATCCTCTGCGCCCTCTGTGCTGTGCTCTCATAAGCTCGCTTCCTCTTGAGGGCGGAGCTCGGGTCCAGGTGTTGCTGAGGTAACGGGCTGCGGCGGGGAGATGTGGGGCTGACATGATTGGCTGCCCGGTCCACAGACAATGACCTCTGACCTCCAGATCTGACCAATCCCTGAAGCCGATTGTGACGGACAGCTGAGAAGGAAACAACAAGTCAGACTGAGACTGAGCAAGGCACTAACAGATTGATGGTTCTATTCCCTGTAATGAAGCAAAGCACTAATGGGATGACGAATATACAGACGAACTTACCTGTATGTCTCAAGGTCAGGTGGTCAGGCTCAGTGGTTGCCAGGGAGATGTCACTGTGGCGGCGTTGGTGGCGGACCCTGCCAACCTGAGCCAACATCCTCATGGCCTCCTCGCTTGGCTGCGGCTTCACCGGGTAACGAGCCAGGTTTGGGTCGCTACGGTAACGAGCCTGAAACTCCTCCTCCTGTCGCCGCCGTTCGTGCTCGTCCTGAACCTGGTCCAGAGGGTGGTCCTGAACCAGGAGAGGAGACAGAGATCAACATCAACATCATCATCATCAGAAACCAGTCTATCAGTGTAAAGTTCTGTCAGTGCCCCCTACAGGCTGCAGGGTCCTGATGGTTTATCTGTTCTTACAGTCTGAACAGCTTTGGAGCTAAACATGTACAGTTTGTCCTAAAGGTGGCGCTAGAGGAAACATCATGGAGTCATTCAAATCTAAAGGAATCATCCTCTGGAGAGCAGGAAGGAGATCAGGAACATTTCATTGATTCTTCTGTGAAATGTGATTTTTATTTTTAATCTGATGAACAAAAATCAGCTCCAACACTTTAAATTTATTCAGTAGCTTCGTTTCAGTCTAGTGACCTGTAGCACCAGTAATGTAATGAAATGCAATATATATGTATCTACCTGTCCTATCAGACCCACCTGTGAGTGCCAGCGGCCTTGTCCGTCTCTGATTGGTCGCCTCCGGCCCCGCAGCTCCTCCTCCCCGTTACCATGGTAGCCACGTGGTGAGCGAGCACGGCGGTCCGGACCGTGATCAGAGGGCGAGCGAGCCATCCTGCCCCCCCCACCATCGTAATACGACCCCGAGGGGCTCAGTTTCCTGTCAGTCACACAGAACGGACCAATCAGAGAGGAGGGGGAGGAGTGTGTGTAATGACCACATTACTGAAAACTGTGACCTGGTTCTACACAGAACTGGAACCTGAAGAACCTTGTGTCTTTGAGGTTCTTCTGTTTCCACTGGAAACTAAAGTTAAATCTCTTTAAACAGAAACGTTCTTGTTGTTGAATCTTTGTGCTCTCTGCAGTTTGTGGGAGTTGAGTTAAACACAGATTTATTTAACAAAGTGTTTTGTGTGTAATACTGATTACTGATACTGAAATGCAGATTAATATATTATTTTACATGATTATAATTATTGATGCATTAATGTGTTCATCACTTTACAGCTGCTAAAGGTGGAGCTCATTTTAATTACTTCATATTTATAAAGTACAAGTACTTCAGTGAATGTACTTTGTTACTGCACAAACATGAAGCTGCTGCGTGAACAAACAGATAATAAATAATTATTACTATTAATATCTATACTATATAATATTAGTATAATTAATTAAAAGTATTAAACAAACAGAAATTAGAGTTTCTTACAGTTTGTCTGTCGGCTGTTTGAAGCTTCACATCGACACATTCAACCTCCACACACACACACACACACACTCAGCAGGTTTATAACTAGAATCTGGATCATAACTGAAGCCCCGCCCCCTCTGAACAAGCCCCTCCCACCATTGGCCCCGTCCACACATGGCATCACTGCTCCCCCTCCCTGTGTGTGTTGTTAGCTTGTGTTAGCCTGTGTGGTGTGTGTTGTTAGCTTGTGTTAGCCTGTGTGTGTTAGCATGCTGTATTTAGCAGCAGCAGTAAGCCTCTCTGAGCTGCAGGATTATTAATCTGTTAATCAGATTACAAGTAGGGGGTTACAACAGACCAAACTAATTAACAGTCTGACTTTAAAGAAGTTTTTTTTCCAGATCCAGAGTTAATGATTCATTAATAATATAATAATAATTATTAATGCTACATTGAGCAAA